>VZRU01012310.1:0-12630 GCA_013398155.1 Pedionomus torquatus
GCGAGAATTTTTCGTGATACTCGAAACGTTGCGCGTTAATTCAACGCGGAACGAGCTAAGCTGCTGTGTAGGCAGACGACGCAATGCCGTGGGAGTCAACAGCAGACCCGCAGACATGTCCTTTGCTTCAAAAGTCTGCCCTTCTCTTTATTCACCTACTGTTGGCAGTTAGTTGGAGTGTATCGGTGCTTTGGTTAGAAGAAATGGAACGGTGGCTTTTCTTTACATGGAGCTGCCCATAAGTTTGAAGATTCACAGGAGTGTGTTTATGTTTCTTCTTGCTTAGGGTCAAAGTCAGAGTGGTGGACACGGTCCTGGTGGTGGCAAGAAGGATGACAAGGTAACAATAAAAAACCCAAATGCTTTTATTTAAATGCTGAACTACAGGTGTGCTGTTACAGCAGCTGCCATAGGCATTGTTTTACAATTTTTGATTTTGTGCTCTGATCCACATAAAATTACACTCTGGGTGGCTTTGAAGAAATGTCTTCTGGATGTGCATTGGAGAAAACAGGTTTTCTAGAAAAGAGGGCTTGACTTCAAAGGAAAATTGAAATTATTTGACAGTGACTAATTTCTAGAAAAGAACAATCTGTTTGGCTCAGGAAGGGCTAAGCTGCCTTTGAGCTGTCACTGAAGGAGCTGGTTTTGGTTTGAAAATGGCATCGTCCTGTCATCTGCATGAGGTCAGCACCTCATGCTGTGGACCATGAGAGGCCTTTCCTTTTCCTTTGGAGAAGGGAACATGATGTACCCGGCACGCTCTCTGTGAGCTGACAGGCTGGGTGCGTGTTACCTCTTGATAAAAGCAGAACAGAAACGTTCAGAGTCAGTATTTTCCTCATCCTTTCACGTATGAGTGTCGTTTGTGATTTACTTCAGGCTTTAGCCTTCCAGTTCTACATCAGTTGAAAATTGGTAGAAACCTAAATTAAAAAGAGGGATGTAAAATAAGCAAGAGAATAAATTTCTGAAGTTTCTTAGAAAATAAGAACAATATTTCTTTTGGATTTCTCGCTGTATGTCCTACAGCAGACAATTCTGTTACGCAGCCATTCAGCTTCAGTGGAGCTCCCTGTCACTCTGTGCATGTAACATCTGTCCATATTTTTTCATTGTTAATATCAAAGCATCGTAATAAGGTTTGGGTTGGAAGGGACCTCAAAGATCATTGAGTTCCAACCCCCCTGCCCTGGGCAGGGACACCTCCCACCAGACCAGGTTGCTCCAAGCCCCATCCAGCCTGGCCTTGAGCCCCTCCAGGGATGGGGCAGCCACAGCTTCTCTGGGCAACCTGTTCCAGTGCCTCACCACCCTCACAGCAAAGAGATCTAATATCTAATCTAAATCTCCCCTCTTCCATTTTAAAACCATTACTCCTTGTCCTGTTGTTCCACTCCTTGATAAAGAGTCCCTCCCAGCCCTTCCTGATTTGATTTTTTTCATGGACTTCTTTTTCTGAATAAGGATAAGAAGAAGAAATACGAACCTCCAGTTCCAACCAGAGTGGGGAAGAAGAAGAAGAAAACAAAGGGACCGGATGCTGCCAGCAAACTCCCCCTGGGTAAGGGTTCTGCCAGCCCTCTGGGACAGTGGCTCTTAGGGAAGCACAGAGCCCTCCTCTCCCCTGGACGTGGCTGGGTGTAGGTCACAAACGATTAAACAGAAGGCCAAGTGTAATTTTTATTTCTAATTAACATAAAAACACAAAATGAGGTCATTGTTATGTGAGACACAGCCTGTGAATTCCTGGGTGAGAGAGAGCGAGAAAAAAATTGAAATGAGAAGAAATGCAGGGGAAACATTATCTTTAAAAGTGCTTTTTACCTAGAATTACAGTGTGACGAATAAAGTTGCTCGTATAAAAGTTACTGTAAAAACTAAGTTACAGCAAAAACCTGCTGCTCATATAGAAATTAGTTGGAAAATAAAGCAGAATTTCTGGTAATGAATTAGTGAATAGTTGGTGCTGTGTTGAACGTGTTCTCAACTAGTGTGATTGTGCTCTGGTTGCAGTGACCCCGCACACGCAGTGCAGGCTCAAGTTGTTGAAATTGGAGAGAATTAAAGATTACCTCTTAATGGAGGAAGAATTTATCAGAAATCAAGAACAGATGAAACCTTTGGAAGAAAAACAAGAGGTGAGGTTTGAGTGAACTGTTATTTCTAACACAATAAATGCTCTAATACAAACTACTTCAGAGGAAAGCAACGGAAATCAAGTGCCACGGATGTGTAAGTCATGAAAAATGAAATCTCAGTCGCTGTCCAGAAAACAGGATTTTTTTTTTCCTGGTTTAACAAGATGAGGCCACAGTTTTTTTCTGTTTCTTAGTGATCTGTCAAAGTGCAGCTCCCAGACACCCATCAATAGAGAAAGGGTGAATGTTCTAGCTATGCCCATCCATGTCGTAGTGGCTGCAGGGTAAGACTAAAAATAATAGCGGAATTAGTTTCTGGCCTGTGTTTGTATGTCTTTTGGGGGCAGTGAAACAATAGCAAAACCTGGTTCGGTTCTGTTGGGTGTGAACTGTTGAGCTGGTGTTGTACAAGAATGTTTTTGCCTGTGGTTTTGAGTAGTTTCTTGGATTCCTCTTGACAACAGGAAGAAAGATCGAAGGTGGATGATCTCAGGGGAACACCCATGTCAGTGGGTACCTTGGAAGAGATCATTGATGACAACCACGCCATCGTCTCCACGTCGGTAGGGTCCGAACACTACGTCAGTATCCTGTCTTTTGTAGACAAGGATCTGCTGGAGCCTGGCTGCTCAGTTTTGCTAAATCATAAGGTGAGTTGTTTCTATAAAGAGAAGCACAATTTCTTGGACTGTTTTTAGGTGGGTGCTTTTTTCTGAGAATCACAGGATCGTAGGGTCTGAGAGCTAACGCTCTGTCATGCACATCTAAATAGATGGGCATTGGGGTTAGGCTTGAGCTTGTACCAATAGCACTGTTTGCTTTCTTTGACAACTCTTAATGCTTGAATTAGGTTCATGCCGTGATAGGAGTCCTGATGGATGACACAGACCCCTTAGTTACCGTGATGAAAGTGGAGAAAGCGCCTCAAGAAACATACGCTGACATCGGTGGCCTTGACAACCAGATCCAAGAAATCAAGGTACCCAGTCGTAGTAATTCACACTGAGAAGCAGCAAAGAGCTATTGTGCTGGGAGCTCCGAAGCGTAACAGCAGCACCAGCTGCTCTTCATGTAGTGTCTTTTGGGCACTTGGGGACGTAAATCTCTGAAGTGGGCAGCACGCCCATTTGTGGGTTGTGTGTGCAGAAACCTTTCAGAGGGGCTGCAGATGCTGTAGAGCCCTGAGCTCAGAAAATCTCTGCAATAATTTAGTATTTTGCAACAAGTAAGAGTTAAATTCTAAGAAGTGCTGAGGTTATGTTAAGTGTCTGATGCCCTGCAACCTGAGGATTTAGTGGGTAGGGATTGGTTTGGTTTGGTTTGCGTTGGTTGGTTGATTGCTTGGTTCTGTTTTGTTTTCCTAACTGCCAGCAGAGCTCTGGCTGAACCCTGGTACCACTCAACCCTTTTGATTTGGGTTGGCATCCAAAAATCATAAATACTCTTAAAATATCACTCTGTAGTATTCGATAACTCATGGTGGAACAGCATCCCGTCACAAAGGGTCTCCCCACCCAAGGTCCTGCTGTCAGTGTTTGGGAGTAAGGAACTCCCAGGTTCCAAACTCAGGGTGATGGATTTTGGTTGGAGGAGGACAGTCGGTTGACTTGTGTGGTTGACGGTGGGCTGAACATGCGCCAGCAGTGTGCCCAGGTGGCCAAGAAGGCCAACAGCTCCTGGCCTGTATCAGGAACAGCGTGGTGAGTAGGACTCGGGAGGTGATCGTCCCCCTCAGCACTGGTGAGGCCCCACCTTGAGTACTGTGTCCAGTTTTGGGCCCCTTACTACAAAAAGANGACCTTGCTCTCTACAACTCCCTGAAAAGAGGTAGTAGGGAGGTGGGGGTCCCTCTCTTCTCCCAAGTCACAGGTGATGGGACAAGAGGAAGTGGCCTCAAGTTGTGCCAGGGGAGGTTCAGATTGGATATCAGGAGAAATGTTTACATGTAAAGGGTTATTAAGCATTGGAATGGGCTGCCCAGGGAGGTGGTTGAGACACTGTCCCTGGAGGGATTCAAAAGATGGGTTGACATGGTGCTCAGTGATGTGGTTTTGTGATGTTTTCTTTTTTTATCAGAGTTTGGTTGATGGTTGGACTTAGATGATCTTAAAGGTCCCTTCCAACCTAGACAATTCTATGATTCTTTAAAAAGCCTCAGTTGCTTTTTCTCTCCTGCTGCAGGAGTCTGTGGAGCTTCCTCTCACCCACCCTGAATATTACGAAGAGATGGGTATAAAGCCACCCAAAGGCGTCATTCTGTACGGCCCACCCGGCACAGGTATTTTACAGCGCAGTGACAGCTCTGCTGAGCTCACACAAGTAAAAGAAATTATGTGAAGTTTGCATTGAGCTATTGCCAGCTCTGTCACAAATTTTGTATGACTGTTTTGTTAAAGCACTTCCTCCTTTTTTCTTTTGTTTTTCTCCCCTGTAAACTAATAATGGTATTTCTTTCCAACTGAAACCAGGTAAAACTCTACTGGCCAAAGCAGTGGCAAACCAGACTTCAGCGACGTTCCTGAGAGTGGTTGGTTCAGAACTTATCCAGAAATACTTGGGGGACGGTCCCAAGCTTGTGCGTGAGCTGTTCCGTGTGGCTGAAGAGCACGCTCCCTCCATCGTCTTCATTGATGAAATCGATGCCATCGGTACAAAGAGGTAGGATACTCCAGCTCCCGCCTCTCACACACGTGTTGCCAGCAACAAGGAAAGGTTTAGTCCAAACACTGCTCTTGCAACCACATTGATACTCAGTTTCTTAGCTCTGCTACTGTTTTCTTAATATTCTTTTTGATGTCAGTATTTTTAACAAGTAAAACTTCATTGAATCATAGAATTGTCTAGGTTGGAGGTGACCTTTAGGATCATCTAGTCCAACCACCAGCCTAACCCTGATAAAAAAACCCTATCACCGAGCACTGTGTCAGCCTGTCTTTTGAATCCCTCCAGGGATGGTGCCTCAGCCCACCTCCCTGGGCAGCCCATTCCCATGCTTAATATCTCTTTCAGTCTAAAAATTTCTCCTAATATCTGATCTGAACTTCCCCTGGCGCAACTTGAGGCCATCTCCTCTTGTTCCATCGCCTGTGACTTGGGAGAAGAGAGTGACCTCCCCGGGCTGCACCCTCCTTTCAGGGAGTTGTAGAGAGCGAGAAGGTCTCCCCTCAGCCTCCTCTTCTCCGGGCTGAACAACCCCAGCTCCCTCGGCCCTTCCTCATAAGACTTGTTCTCCAGACCCCTCACCAGCTTCCTTACCCTTCAAATAACTTGTCTGAAGTGACAGTATATCACAGCCTCCTCACATGAAGTAGATGTGAGCAGAGACTGAACCTCTCTTCTCTTGCTTTCTGGGAGCATCTCTGGGACAGAGTATCTTTAACAGAAAGAGGCACCATCTGTAAATTCAGGTGATATCCTTTAAGCACAATTCCAAATACACAGCGATCGGTTTTAGTGATCCAACATAAAAGCATTGTATAAAATCCAGAATATACCCATTTATCGTAATGTTTTGTAAAGAAATAAAAAGCTTCTCATATGTGTTACTGTGGCAGCTCCTTCCTGGAGCTCCAGGGGGAGGCAGCTTCTGCCCTGGGTGTTTTAGTGCCTGTAGAAGGATTCTTCAGGAATACTCTGTTCCTTCCAGCTGTTCCTAAGCATGGGGGGGCTGTTGTGGGTGGAGGTTGTCTGGTCTGAGATGAGCAGAATGAAATAGCTGAGCTACAAAGCAGAGGAGTGGAGCCGCTGGGTGCTGTGCTTCAGGAAGGGCAGAGTTGAAGCGGGATCCATGTTTGTAAGGCTGAAGGACCTACAGGGCAATTGCCTGCCTGAGGAAATGCTCTGACATGGAAAAATCAGTGACAACCTGTAATTTCTATGAAGTGGATGCCCGCACTTTTAAGAATTAGGATTTTTTTTTTTCCTTTTTTTAATGTTGTTAGGGGAAAAAAAAAGAGATTTCCTAATATGTAACAAACACAAGAAAAAGACCAGTTTGTTTCAGGTGGCTGGTGCTGTCCCTGTCCCCAGCTACAAGAACAGCTCCCTGTCTCTTCACTAACCCTCCACGTCACAATCCCATTCTGAAAACACCCTTTTTGTTTCTTATGGGTGAACATTAAATTTAAAGCAAAAATTTGTTACAGCTGTTCAAAAAAACCCAAAACACCAAACCCACCACCCCGTTATTTTGTTTCTATGTTGACGGCAGTTGTGTGAAGTATGTTCTTAAACCTTAATTAATCTTGGTTTCTTAAAGGTATGACTCCAATTCGGGTGGTGAGAGGGAGATCCAGCGCACAATGCTGGAGCTGCTGAACCAGCTGGATGGGTTTGACTCTCGGGGGGATGTGAAAGTCATCATGGCCACGAACAGAATAGAGACGCTGGACCCCGCTCTCATTAGACCAGGTAAGAGGCTGCCCCCGGACTGCGCTTCTTGCGAAAGGACTCGCCGTAACTCGACAAACAGGAGCTGGTAAAGAATGCAAATTCCTGCTTTGTCTTCTTTCACCATTTCTTTTGTTAAAATCAGAAGCCGTTCACAAGTTTCTAAATGGCAGGAAAACCACCGGAAGAGAAGAAATGTTAATGCCTCTGATATATCAGTCAGGAGTGGTGTCCCCCAGGGCTCAGTACTGGCACCAGTTCCCGTTAGCATTTTTGTCAATGATCTGGATGAGGGGAGCAAGTGCAGCCTCAGTAAGTTTGCAGATGACACCAAGTTGGGCAGGACTTTCTACCCTGCTTAAGGGTAGAAAGGCTTTGTAGAAGGATCTGGACAGGTTGGATCCGAGGCCAATGGGATGAAGTTCATTAAGGGCAAGTGTCAGGTCCTGCCCTTGGGTCACACCAATGCCACGGGTGCTACAGCTGCCTGGCACCGTTGGGGGTGTTGGTCGACTGTGGGCTGAGCATGAGCCAGCAGTGTGCCCAGGTGGCCAAGGCCACCAGCATCCTGGCCTGTATCAGGAACGGTGCGGTGAGCAGGACTCAGGAGGTGATCATACCCCTCTGCTCGGCACTGGTGAGGCCCCAGCTCGAGTGCTGTGTCCAGTTTTGAGCCCCTGGCATTGGGGGGCTGGAGTCAGTCCAGAGCAGGGCAACAAAGCTGGTAAGGTGGTCTGGAGAGTGGACATTATTGAGGAGAGGCTGGGGGAGCCTCAGTGGATTTTTTGTCACGTATCACATGATGAGTCAGTAGCCTGAACAGGCATGAGCAGTGTTTTTAAATGTACCAAAACGTAACACATCTGTGGGGTCTGTTAAATCAACACTGAGAGAAAAGGAATAAACTCAGCCTTGTGTTAGTGTCCTCAAAATCCTAAGGACTGAAGAGGTTGTGGAGATATTCCTGCTAAAGTCATAGAGGTAAGATTGAAGATTAATTTGTCAGAGGACTACCTGAACAGTCACCAGAATGTATGGACCAAAGGAGTTTAGGAAACACTTCCAAAGTTGCTGAGGTATGTTTGGGTTTTCAAAAGGTCTGGTTGTCACTGTGTTGGCCCCGCCTTACCCTGCCGAGTCAACCAGCTGCTGTTGGAGCACAGGGGAGAAAATACTATTGCAGTGTTAGAAGACAAGCAAGGATGATCTGAAACTTGTTGGAAGGAAACTTTCTATGCCCATCAGGTATTTCAATTATAATCGGAGCAACAAAGGCACTTGCAGCAGCTGTGATCCACTGCTGTGTGCGATGGGCTGGAATAGCCTCTGTGGTGCCATCAACCCTTGGTTTTTTAAGAGAAGATACTGTAAAAAAACATCAAGAAAACCAGGAGTGATCCTGGGATGGAAAATATATTTCAGAAGATTGCTCACTAATGTTGGAACAGAGAGTACTGGAACATCTAAAAGAAAGATGTGACAGGGACTCGCAACAGAACATCCTGTGCAAAAGCTTCCTTCAGTTAGAGTTCGGTTTTGGGGGTGGTTTTGAGGAGGCTGGTTATATTGGAAGTCCTTCAAGTTGCCACACTGATTGTTTTGCATGTGTGCATGTGGCAGAAAGTGAAACTTCAGAGCTAAGTGTAATTTCAGTGCAGAATAAAACTTATTACAAGAACGTAAGTATTTCATTAATATTTTTTGTGCTGTGATACATTGGCTTTTTTTAATATTCACACATGGCTCAAGGAAGCTGTGGTTTGTCACGTTTCCCCAGTGGGGTGTCCCTTACCTGCACTGACACTGTCACAGGATCCTTCAGCTCCAGTAGCTCCCTGCTGCTTGCAGACAGAATAGTCGGGTCTCACTTCCTACTCGGAGACATGATTGATGGTGGTGTGAGGAAACCGTTCCTGAGGCCTCCTCCCTGCTCTGTTCCCAGGAGCTGTGAGCAAAAATCCTAAGACTGAGCTTTTTCTCTTACGCAGGACGCATCGATAGGAAAATTGAGTTCCCTTTACCTGACGAAAAGACCAAGAAACGGATCTTTCAGATTCACACGAGCAGGATGACGCTGGCAGATGACGTGACTTTGGATGACCTTATTATGGCAAAAGATGATCTCAGCGGTGCAGACATCAAGGTCAGTGCACATCACCCCTCTTAGACTTCAAAACACAAAGCAAGTCTTTTTTTTTTTTTTTTAATTGCATCCACAAAACGTTGTGTGTTGAAAGTGTTCTTGAGTTACCTGTGGTGACATCGCTGAGGGACGGGTTTATCTGGCTGGTTCTACGTGCTGAACAGCACCGAACTTCACAATGGACATCTTGTTAGTGCTCTTCACTTCTGCTCCGGAGTTGGCCAGAGCGGTGTGAAGGTGCCACTGCAATTCTGAGGCCTGGGCTGAGGGGCTGCTCAGACAGTAACGTTCTGGCTTGCTCTCTTGTAGGCCATTTGTACAGAAGCTGGATTGATGGCTCTGAGGGAACGGCGCATGAAAGTCACAAATGAAGACTTCAAAAAGTCCAAAGAGAACGTTCTCTATAAGAAACAGGAAGGAACCCCCGAGGGACTGTACCTTTAAGTCATCTGTCTCTTTGGGGACCATCAGGAACTCTTTTCGGTGTCGATGACAGTCTTGTGTAAAACCACCCAGTCTGGCTAATTTTCATTCTTGAAGAGGTTAAATCCTGGTGGCTTGTGTTTTTTCAGTCAGTGTAACACTTCCTTTCCCAATAAAGCTTTTATTTGAACTGAAACAGTCTCGGTGGCACAGACCCACGATCATGGTGGCACAGTCTGCTGTTTCAGTCGGATATATTTCCAAGAAAATGTGCTGGTGCCCCAAGAGTCATTTTCTCGACTGCTGGTGGGACACAGCAGGTTCCCCACCCACCAGTCCTCATTAGGTGAGGCAGTGGTTTACAATCCTGTCTAAACTGCTGCTGTTCAAGTCATTACTCTTCTGTTAACCTCTTTGAAGGGGTTAAATAATGAAGACAAAATTCACTTTTGACTTAACCTCAATATTTTGTCACCTGTAAATAAAAGTTAACATGCAACACACAACCTTAAGTAACATTCAAGTAGACTGCAGCAGTACCCAGCTGTATCTGGCATGTGCTGGAGAAGAAAGCAAGGTGGACGCTCTGCAGTAGTCTTACTTTAAAGATCTAAAGGTGTTTGGGTAAGACACTCCTAGAAGAGCTCATGAATTGTTTTTCCCAAGAGTTACAGTTCATTATATAAAGATGCTTCATTTCCTCTGTGTTAAGAGAAGGGCTTTAGGAGGAAGCAGGATGTGGGAAGCACCAAGGCACAGGCCCTGACACGTGGAGGGTCACCGTTTGTCTCGCTGTGGCCCTGCAGGTGAAACTTAGGACAAATCCTCCCCCCAAAACACAGCCCCTTCCTGCAGCTCCACTCCCCCAGGAGCTCAGGTTGTGTTGTGCCAGGCTGTAGCAACACAGCTACTCTGGGTAGTGTCATTAATTCCCAAATGGCCATAGGATTATTAATATATATTTTTTTTTTAAAGGTTTACATAAAGTTCTATGCACAGACCACAGCTGAGCAACATGCAGCCTTTGTTCTGCAAACTTTCTGCTGGAGTTAAAACACCAAGTGGATCCCTTCACGACCGGCCAGCTCTGAAACAACAACGGTGCCAGCAAGGCCAAGAGAGAGTTTGGTTTTTTTTTATCTGTGTAAAGATGACGTGGTTCATTGTTAAACCCTAGAGCTGATACATAAGCTGAATGACAGGAACACTGCAAGAGAGCTGTTTTTCATCTGGAGCTAGAAAAACAACAAGCAGCGCTTTATTACCCACTTTTATAACCCTTTGGAGATCTGTCTCCTCAGAAAGGTCGCAAAAAGCCAGTGATTTTGCAGGACTTTCTAATGGTGGCAGTTGACCTCATCATGGCTCTGTGACACAGGTGGCCAGCAAGGCTTGTTTTTAATGCCATCCAGAAGCAACCACCACAAAGAGGCCCCTTTAGCTGGGGGAAGGGAAGCTGCACTGTATTAAGCCAAACCAAGAACCCTGTTCTGGGACCCTGTTTGCCACCACAGCTACTGAAGAAGAAATATATTTAGAAATTAAAATTCTTACCTTTTGCAGTGGAAATTAACTTCTGCACTTTCTCCGGCACTTCCAAACGTGAGTGACACTGATCAATACAGAAGTAATAAAGGTGAGGAGAAAGGGACCAGTGAGTATATTGCCTGTAAGGATGGAACATGCTGAATGAAAAGGCAGGAAGGCCTTGGGAGCTCCTGGTGGGAGCAAGCAGCTCCTGAGCACCCCAAGGGAAGGAGGCAGCACGAGACGCTGGGCCCAGGAAAGGGCCTGCAGAGGAGAGAGATGGAAGAGAAAGGCGACTAAAACAAAGAGTCATCACTGCCATCACTGGAGGTTTTCAAAATGCAACTGGACAGGGTGCTAGAAAGAGGGGAAATTTAGGTTAATTCTCAAGAAGAAATTCTTTGCTGTGAGGATGGTGAGGCACTGGAACAGGCTGCCCAGAGAAGCTGTGGATCCCCCATCCCTGAAAGTGTTCCAGACCAGGCTGGATGGGGCTTTGAGTAACCTGGTCTGGTGAGAGGTGTCCCCATCCAGGGCAGGGGGTTGGAACTGGATGATCTTTAAGGTCCCTTCCAACTTGAACCTTTCCGTGATTCTATATATCTGGAGATGGAGATACATCTCCATCTTTCTCATTGTGCAAGATGACTTTTCCAGGTGCCCCCTGCCCCAGGCCTGGGCGACTCCGTGATTCTAGCAGAAACACAGGCAGGAGCACAATCAAACTTCCACATCTCCATGCCCCTTTCAGGTCTCTCGAACAAAAGGCATCTCACTTTGGCAGAAGGACAAAACCAGAGAGTTTGTGATGTTACTGCTCCGTGCCCAGGAGTGATTCCCACCTGCAGTCTTACATCTTGCCTTGTGCTGCTACAGACAAAGGCGAGCCAGAGGCTGCCAGGCTGTGGCCAGACCGGGTTCTGTGTAATCAGGTCTCACCAGCTGGAAGATCCTGACCTGTTTCAGTGTGGTGACAATTGGTAGTTTTCTCCTGAAAAACCCTCTGAAATGAGTTTTGGATCTTCAGTGGCTGCAGGCAGCTTCTTCCAGACGAAGAGCCAGTTTCTGAGTAGTTGAGTCTCAAGAGAAGGGACGCTAAACACTTCTTCACATATTGCAGTATATTCTGTCTTAGTGAATAAATATATAACGTAACTATGTATTTAAATTGTTCCCATATTTCATACTACTTCTCTAGGAGCTTGCCTGAAGACTCTTGGAACAGAAACTACTAATTAAAGAGTCGTGTTTTGACGACTCTGCCTTCTTTGGTGAGGACTAAATACAGAACAGTCCCCTCCTGCTCTTAGGATGATGGCCTGTATTTGGATAAAAAGATAGTAATCTATCACAAAAGCTTGATTGAAAATTAGCTGCTTAGAGATGCATTATGGATAGCCTTAATTTTTAATACACCCCCAGTTCTACTAAATTAAGAAATAAAAGAATAGTTCCGGCTCCTTTTGAATTTTCAAATATTCAGATATATTTTTCATAAATATTCATATTAAAACGGTGATCTGTCAAAACATACAAATATAAGTCCAAAATAGGTGCCTGCTCGAGCAGAGATTTACCTTTTGCTAACAGTTTATGTACAGCTGTAACGGCTGTTTGGCTGGGTAGTTGTATATACACCCGCACGCATACCGAGCTGAAGGAAATCACTGGAGTCTGCCAGCTGGAGACCAGCAAAGCATCCCTTTGGCAGATGTTTATTTCCTCTGCTGCTCACCAAACCATAGTTGGCATGTCCCAAAATCTCTACTGAACTCCAGGGAATGTACTTTCAAACAATAGCAGAAGAAATACGGGCAACATTCGACAGGAGGCTATTTATAAGAGGGCATCCTTCTGTGGGAGCCAGCGATACTTCAGGGAAACAGATGCATTTTTGTGGGTGAAATGGAGTACTTAATTCCAGAACTCCTGCAGCAGAAAGAATTCCATTTTGATAGCAATTTATATAAAGCCTTAAAAAAAAAAAAATATTTAAAAAAAAAAAAA
>VZRU01012310.1:12681-29084 GCA_013398155.1 Pedionomus torquatus
GTACACAGTACCCAAGACCCAACAGAGTTCCTGTTTGAAGAGAGACAGGTCTAAATGCTAGTGTTTGAACCAGCTTCTTTACTTTCTCCACTCATCTACGGTCTCCTTTTAAACCTCTAACAGCAGATCCAGCTCCTCCATAGGTACCCGCACCCTCAGCTCTTTCTCGGTCATTAGATCAAGCGTCTCTTGCAGATGATCAGGGAAGTACTCTATGGCATCCAGATAGAGCACCTGGAGAGACAGCAAGCAAGAAAACCAGCATAAGGCAGGCACATACACAAAAAACGTAGCAAGAACGTAAGAAATATCATACACTTCTTTAAAAGAATACAAACAGAATAAGGTCTTCTACAGCGATGGTGATAGAAGATGGCCTTGTTTAATCAAGGCTTTTTCAACTCTAAGAAAAATTTATTCCAAATTTTATAAAGAAATTTTAAGTATTTTATTCCAAAAGATAAAACATAGGCAAAAGGTCAAAGAGGCACTGGAGCATTCGCAGCATATGCTCACGTTACCTGAATAATTTCTTGTACTATTAATTAAATACGTTTTTATTTGCCTATATATATGCTCATGATAAAACCTGGTCTGAAAGACAGGTCACTTCTAGATCACACAGAGAGGAATTCATTGTCTCCTCGCTTCATTCGAGGTTAACACCGTCCTGTTCTGAACCGCAGACAGCACTCACCACGTTTGTTTCCAGTTCAGATGTGTCTCTTCTTTACAGAAGATCTGACAGTGCTTCTCCTTCAGAAATCTCTCTTTCCATTTGCACTTAACTAATTACAACAACTAATAAATTCCAATCTTTTTATTAACTACAGAATTAAATACAAATATGATGACAGATTTATATGTTTTCTGTGCTTACCTTTGCCCAAGGACAGTTTTGAAGTGCTTTATAAAACAATCCTTTACTTTGTTCTTTTTTTCCAAGTGAGGCCTGAGTGAAGAAAAAACCAAATGTTCACACTTAGTGCAGTAATGGCTCAAATAATAAAACAATTATCTCTGAGACAAAGAAATTACTGCTGCAATGCTCAGTGTTCCTCTGCTGAGGAATCCTTATTACTATATACTGTGATAGCTCTGCAACTGCTCCACCTGCACTAATCCTTCTGCTCAAAGCAGAGCCAGCAAAGGGCAGGGCTGCTCAGAACCACGTCTGGTTGGCTTTTGAGTATCTCCGCTGATGGAGACTCTACCACCTCTGGACAACAACACCCTCACAGTAAAAAAAAAAACAAACAACCAAACTTCTTTCTCAGGTTTAAATGGAATTTTCTGTATTTCAATTTGTGGCCACTGCTTCTTGTCCTGTCCCTAGGCAGTACTGAGTAAAGCCTGGCTCTGTCTTCACACCCTCACATCAGGTATTTACATACATTGACAGTACCTTCCAGGCACTTGCACTTCTCCAGGCTGAAAAACCACAAATCTCCCAGTCTCTCCCTGTATAACACTCACTCCAACCACTTAATCATCTTCATGGCTCTTGGCTATTCAAAGGGACCTGGACCACCCAACAGCAGAATTTGGTACATCACCTACTCTTGATTTTCTACCCCTCCTCCACTGAGCTGTCATCTCCTTGCAGAAGGCTGCCAGGTTAGCCACGTGTGATTTCACAGCAGATAGACAGGAATTTAAGACAAACAGTTTGTTTCAAAATCTATTGTATTGTAGCCACGTTCGTGGGAAATTCCAAATATGGTTGAAAACATAACAAAACTGAAACCCTCTTACCAGAAAGTTCAAATACATTCTCCACAGCAACGGACAATGGGTGCCATTTTCACTTTGAATTGCGTGTTCAAACAGAGCTACAATCCGATTTGTTAACCCAGTTTCAGGAATTGTGGAATGTATTTCACCAACGTCTGCCCTGAAACACAGAGTGGAGGGGAAAAAAACAGAATCCCTTAAGCCCAAGCTAAATGACTACATCCAGGTAAGGGAGGGTAAAGATCCATCTACTGTCTCTGTTCACACTGCACTGTATATAGCCAGGGTTCTGCATTTCACGATAGGAATTCTAAGTGTTATCAACCAGATTCTTAGTACTTGCTAATCTAATCGACATTTTTCTAAATAGGAAAATCAGTTTTGTTAAAAAAAAAGAAGAGAAATAAATGAGGTATTCTTTAAGCATGTTGAAAAGTTAACCCTGTCCAAGTGGAGGAGGCAATTTCTCTTTGAGTGCAGTAATTCCCTATGATACGATCTTAAAACACTTATCTTAGTCTTTGTTCAAGATCACTCCAAGCTTGGCACTGCAGCTCAAAGTAAAGTCAAGTCCAGTTCAGCATGCCTTCTCCTGGTGCCCAGGCAACCCTCTTCAAACTTAGCCCTGTCATCTGTGAAAGGCCCTGTGTCGGTCTTGGATCAAGCCCTAGATTACCACTCTGGATCTCAACCACGATTATAATAATAATTTCCTTTTTCACCTAGTGATTCAAATCCCCTCGTGCTGTCTGCATGGAGCCAGGCTTTTGAAGCATCATACCTCACGTTGAATTACTTTTGCTACTTTTACCCTTCATGTTGATTTCTTTAAATGAATTCCATATACTCAAAAAAGCAGAAATACAAAACAGAATAGCAAAGTCACACATAGTACAGACGTTACCTTATTGTCACATCATCATAAAACAATAGTTTCATGCACGACTGGCAGGCTATTTATCCCTCTGCTGCAATAGTTAAGCTCTGCTCTTGCAACAAGCAACCTGCCCCTATACAAATATAACCTATAGGAAAGGCTATGCTAGCAGAGAACAATCTAGAAAGGAACTAAATATCATAGAGAAAACAATCAGTCTAGAATTTTAACATCAGCTTCCAGTATCAATAATGAAAACCTACCGTAGTGCCAGTCTGTAATTAACAGTAAATCAAATTACAATCCTCCTTTACGTTTGGTGGCTCCTGAATTCTTATTACCATTTAGGATGACACACACTGACAGCTCGGGAATGTCAGTATCACGTACACATGCCTGTTACCAGACTGGGGCAATCAAAGCAGCGGGTGCACCGTCACTTTAAAGTACACTGATAATTCTGTAATTTCATCAAGTGTGAGTATGGTAAGCTCACAGCTATGTAAAGCTTCCAGATAATGTTTTCTTAGAAATCTCTGTTGCTATGTGCAGACAGAGAACCAAGCTGCCAATGTCATCAGAGATCCACAGATAGCTGTAGACAGGTAGCTCCAAGCAACAGTTAGAGACTGAGCTCTAAGAACGAACACACATCTCCTACCCTTTCCTCCTTCCCCAGCAGCCAAAAAATCTGAGCCCAGACCACACTGCAAATTCAGGAAATTTCCAGCCTCTTCTACCTAGCAACAGCCCTCTATGAAAACTAAACTCTCAGGTGCTCACTATGGAAACAGATCTGCCACGCAACGAACTGTATTCTGGGATCCAGGAGTAGTAGGGCAGTGAGCTCAGCCAGGAACGGCAGCGCAGCTCTGTGGTACGCTCCTTATTGCTGGAGTATTAAAAAGCAGCAGTTTCTAAACTCACAGTGTTTAACTTGGTCATCTAAGAAGGCTTTTAGTTATCTAAAAATTGTATAAAGACATGTTCACTGTCTTGATGTCAGTAGCAAATCATAATAGAATTGTCTAGGTTGGAAGGGACTTTTAAAATTTTTCTAGTCCAACTATCAACCTAAGCCTGATAAAAAGCACCCCCCTCCCCAAAAAAAAATAAAAAATCACCCCATCACTTAACCATGTGTCAACTTATCTTGAATACCTCCAGGGATGATGCCTCAACCACCTCCCTGGGCAGCCCATTCCAAAGCTTAATAACCCTTTGCATGTAAACATTGTTTCCTAATATTCAACCTGAACCTCCCCTGGTGCAACTTGAGGCCATTTCCTCTTGTCCCACTGCCTGAGACTTGGGAGAAGAGAACGACCCCCACCTCTCTACAATCTCCTTTCAGGCAGTTGAAAAGAGTGAGAAGGTTGTCCCTCAGCCTCCTCCAGACTGAATACCCCCAGTTCCCTCAGCCTCTCCTCATAAGACTTGTTCTCCAGGCGCCCCACCAGCTTTGTTGCCCTTCTCTGGACCCACTCCAGCCCCTCAATGTCTTTTTTGTAGTAAGGGGCCCAAATCTGTACGCAGTACTCAAGATGGGGCCTCACCAGTGCTGCACAGAGGGGGACAATCACTTCCCGAGTCCTACTCGCCACGCTGTTCGTGATACAGGCTAGGATGCTGCTGGCCTTCTTGGCCACCCAGGCACACTGCTGGCCCATGTTCAGCCCACAGTCAACCAACACCTCCAGGTCTTTTTCTGCCAGGCAGCTCCAGCCACTCTGCCCCAAGTGAGGAACAAACACAAAGCAACACCCAAGCTGATCCAGTAGAAAGGACATGAGACTGTCACCTAAATCTTTAATTCTATGCAGGGTTCTGCCACTGACTCGCTGTTCAGTTTTGTACAAATAACCTTCCTTCACTACAGCTTCCACATCTGCAAAACAAGAACTATGACAGCATTTTTCCTCCCCTGTTAATGAGACAGAACAAAAAAATCATAAGGAGCTGCAAGATATTACCTCTGGACATTCTCAATAAGCTTTTTCCTCATCTGCTCTGCTCGGATTGCAAACAGCCATGGCTCTAAGGAGTTGGTAGACCTTGTGACACCATCAAAAAACCTTCGTGCTTTGCTAGCACTGTGAGACTTCCTTTGGATGTGGATATATGATCTCCAAAGAGTCTGGTTGCTAGGATACCGTTTCAGAGCCTCCGTTAGTGCCTCGCGCAGAGGATTCAAAGGATAAACACTAATTTTCATGTGGAAGCTGAGTAAATTTGTATGCAGCAGTGTGACACTTTCAAGAGCAGTGGCAAAATTCTGAATACCAAAACTCTCTCCACTATTTTCAGGTTTCTGTGGACCAGGAGCTTCAAGTTTTTCCAGAGTCCGTGTATATATTAATACTGCAGCATCAATCCCAACAGTCAAATACTGGAACAGCGCGTAACAACCAACCAAGTTCACCAGCTGATTAGCATCATTGACCTGATGCTGATCAGAACCCGGTGTTTTACTTAAATAATCTTGCAGTGCATGCTCATATGTTTTACGAGCTTTCAAGATGTTCACAGATAACACTTGTCCACTGTAGGGCACGTATGGTCCACTTTCAGCCAATTTGGTCAGTACATGAACAGCTCGTGATGTAACTGCTCCTTCTAGACTTTCCAGTAGTTCCACTTCCAGCTGAGCGTAAAGCAGAGCCAGGCTGCAGAGCTGGGGACTCTTCAGTCCTCCTGTCCCTGCCGTGGAAAGAGCAGTGTCAAATACCTTCCTGGCATCATCAGTGTTACCCAGCAGCCATTCCAGGTAGGCGTACAGTTTCCAGAGAGAAAGATCGTTGCGGTTGTCAGGTGCTTTAAGGAGATTCTTGGCCAATTTTTTACTCTTCCTCCCTTGTGCTTTCAGCTTCTTCTTCTTTTTTCTTTGGAGACACTGAAGTACCTGCAGGGGAGAATAAGCAATAGAAATTTTGAGAGGAATGGGGGAGGAAAGGAGAAAAAAGCTCAAAGCATTTTTTCAATTTCATTACTGTGTTTGTTTTCATAGTGCTCTATATTTCATCACCAGCCAGATCTGTTGCTACCAAGTCAGTTGTCACAACCGCCTGTTGTCAGCTCTCTCCAACATAGCCAAATTACAAAGTCTTATCATCCTTACTCCTGCCACTAAGCATTATCAAATTTCACTCTTTTAAAAGGCCAACTGTTCAAATGAAGAGCTGCTGATCTGTGATGGTTGAGAAGAAGAAAATAAATTATCCTCTCTGGACAGATGCATCTTATATCCAGCATAATTAAACCTCCACTCAACTCTTTCAGAGTGGGGAACGTGCTGACAGATAAGCGCAGAGACTGGATGGGACAATTACAAGAGATCTTCTGCTCAAGTAGTGTTTGGGTTAAAGACAAGGAACTTCTCCATAAGGAAAGATAACACTAAACTTTCTGAAGCATTAGGAAGCCAACCTGCACTCTCGTCCTTCTGTGGGCACACATGAGAGCAATTTTACTTAAATAAATCCATATTCAAGCAATAAGGAGTTATTTCCTTCAATAACACTACAAATGTAATTTATACAGGAAGTAGTAACTTTCTTCCAAGATAAGGTGCCCATACCATACCATACCATGGTACTGGGGATTATGTGCATTGCAGAATAGTTTGGGAAAAGGTCTCAACTGACTCACTTTGCCTTTTAAAAAAACCCTTGCATCCATTTCTGTCTACTTAGTGTGTCCTATAACAACATTTATCCAAGACTGCAAGAATCCCTTTGTTGTATGTATGCTACTGTGCAACATGTACCTCAGAGTGGAAGGGAAAGGGTTTTTCCGGAGGGAGAGGGTTTGGACTTTTTTTTCACCCCACCACAATCTTAAACAGCATTTCTCGATTTGAATACTTAGTCCTAAAAGACCTAATTTTCATCAGTATTTATTTTAAATAATATAAACATTAATACACAAGAAAGCCATGCATCACAAAAGTCATTACATGCTGATTCCTCATTACCTTGGATATTTCATACTGTAACCAACAAATGGACAGGTTAGATTTTTCCTTTCCTGAAAAAAGCAGGAATAGAACATGAAAAACGTTCTGAATGAACTCCTCTCCCTCTTTATAGTGGCCTATGTGATGTCTCCCTCGCCGCATCGTGTCCATATGACCAACACTGCTGAATCCAGAAAGTGGAAAGTGAACAGAAGTCAGGGGGTTTTCATCAGAAAGTACACTGTCAAAGACATTATTTTCATCCATGGCAATATAGAGGTTGGAAGGAAAGAGTTTGCTTGTACATGGAACTCCCAAGAACTGCAAAAATGAGTACAGTAGTTGATGTTGAAGATCTGGATTGGAAAGACGGATTAAAGATGGTCCCAGATCATCAAATAATACCTAAAAAAAAAGAAAGAAATCAAAATTAAAATAAACTTAATTTATGCAATCAAAAGCACTTAGGGAATATATGTAATTGAAAAACCTTTTCAGGTCAATGAAGATTTTGTAATTACTATTAAAAGCCAACAGAATGCCACTCAAATTAAAAACAGACAAGTTAAACAGCTGATGTGTTCTTCCAGTCAGACTGTAAATTTGCTATCAAGAGATTTCTTTGCCCCGGAGTACTAGAGATCTTCACATAAAACTTACACAACAAAGCGCTAATACTATTGCTTAGGCCATTTAACACATTTATTTGAAAAATCAATGTCTGGCATGACCTATCTCCCAAGAAAAAGAAATAATAAATCCAACTATCTGACTCAAAGGCAACAAAGCCTTTGTTTGTTTAATACATGTAACTCCTTAATCCCAGATTTCTGTGACATTTCCACATACAGAAGACAGAAATTATAGAACAGCAAAGACAGACTATTTGCCTACAGCTCTTCCAAGGTTTACCATGAGCTTCCCATGGATTTCAGCAGTCTCAGCAAAAAACCTCTATTAAATTTTTAATTCCAAACAAAGACAAGATTTTTTTTCCAAAAGAGGAAAAGGATTGCTCTCCTAAAACATCCACCAGCAATGAATTCAAATGAAAGGATAATTAATCTTATCATCTCCCCTTTTTTTATTATATCACAGTGACCTGTCTTTCTGGATCATCACAATCTTCTTCAGTTTCCTTTGGCCTCCAAGGTAACCAATGCCTTGCTTCACGAGAATATTCAATGTCCAACCAAATGTGCCACTTGGGGAGAGTTTTATCTTTTATTTCCTGGTCTTCATCTATCTCTTCTTCATCATCGTCATCATCTAAAACCAAATCAAGACACACACCCCACCCCAAAATTACTATTGAAAAATTAATCCACCAAATCCAAAGACCAGACTTGACATACAATTTAACTACTTTAAAAATGTAAACAAAAATGGTGTTAATAAAACAGACACAAGACAAAGCTCAAAATTTCAGCATCATAGTTCCGGGTTTTGACATCAACTTTGGGAGAGTAGGTTTCCAAACTTCTCAAACCAGTGAATCGATGTCACCCCTCAAGCTTTCTCACAGAGGAGAAAATAAACCACTGACAGGCTGTGGAGCACAATTATCAACAGCAGTTTGCAAGCAACACCCAAGGGTTGGTCATATTTTTGTGCAACTTAGTTTCTTCATACTGTGGCACACAACCTGAAATGTGCTCTATTGATACTCGTGTGCATGAAACGTTTTGAGAAATTTACACTAAGAAGTAACACTATCATGTTAAAAATCATAAATCAAGCTTTGCAATGTTGCTTTAAAATTTGTGGCGTTTTCAATGTTTTAGTTAATGTGCAATTCAAACCACCAATGTTGTTAAGCACATACAAAAGAAAGCGTGTGTACCAGAAGACAAGGTGCGACTAAGCAGCAGGGAGGTGCATTTTCTGCATCCCTACTCACCCAGAAGCACTCCAGACAAGTGAAGATGTAATTCCTTCGTTTTCTGCAGCAGAAAGAGCAAGGAAAGATTTTCCTTCTCTTTCTACTATTTATTTGCTATAAGAAATTAAACCTGATTCTAGAAACAGAATCATTAAGCTAGGCAAACAGCATCTAATACTGCAATTCCACCTGGTCAATATGATGAACGGGTCCTTAAGGGAAGCAGCTTCCTTCCCCTTTATACAGGTGCCGCTCTCACCAAAGTACTCGCATCTTTAGCCTTTCCAGCACGGAGGGGAGGATAAGCCATCCTCTCCCTCAATTCTCATTCCTAGGAAGGACAATACTGCATGAACAATATCATGCATAGAACACTCAACATACGCTTTTCCCTCTGAAGTGTGACATAGCTTATCTTAATCTTGGTAAGTATTTTTTTAAGTTGGTACACAAAGATATGAGAGAAAACTGCTTGTATTATTTTAACCAAAAAGTTTAGAAGAACACATGGACATATAACTACACATATTGACATAGTCATACCAGGCTTCAGAGCAATCCAACCACCCTTTTCTTGTTGGTGCATCCAGGCTTTCCAGCCTCTTGCGCCTCTTTCTCCAATTCGTGGTTCTCCACTATCCCAAAAGGGTTCAAAGAATTCCACCTGTTGTTTTGGGCAGGGGGAACCAAAAGAAAACATAGAGAAAGTCAACCCTACAATCACCTATTTGGGTGCAACTTCTGTAGGTCTTTAGCTAAAGACCTTGTTAGATACTGTTCAAGAATCGGCAGGAACAACCAAGTACTTCAATAATGCCTGTGGCACAGCAGGACTCTTATCAGCTCTTCTCAAGAACATAAAGATTGTTTTTAAAAGGTATTAGGCTTTAAAGAAAGCGAAAGACTTTTGTGCCAAATGTCCTATACTGATGCTTCATGGATAAGGATACTAAGTCACCAAGATGTGGCATTCAGATAGCAAATCTCCCTTCTCCCCATCTTCCATGGGACCATGAAAAATTTGGCTAATGGAATGGTAAATCAGGCAATCATAAACCCACGGTCAAATCAAAATATTACAGGTGGACATAAATAGGACTGGACTGGGGACAAAAGGAAAAGATCAGTCAGGCTTTCTGTGTCTCAGGTTGGCTAACAACTTCAGGGCGCTTTCCAGTGAATCGGAAGTACAGGGTTCTAGTTCTGACTTTGTCACTGCCTGTACACAATCTGTCATTGTTAGATTCATCAATTCTTCTCCTGGTTTGTGTATACTTGGCTCTAATGACCGTCTCCCTCCTATTACATGCTTCTACTCTGTACCAAACCTTGGCTTAGACATTGAGATGTAACTGTTAATAGAAGTATTAACAATAAAATTCACTCTAAGAAAAAATGAAGCATCAACATATCAGGAAATGCAGGGCTTACAGCAACTGCAAAGCCTAATTCTGCTCCTCACGGATTTATTCCTTGCTCCAAGTGAGAAAGTGAACTGTGAAAACAGTACGGAAACAAGTAATTCAAGATTGACTCATAATGCTTCTGCAACAGGGCAGAACGTGTGACCAGCTGTAAATCTGGCATTTTTCTTTTTTCAAGAAGTGCACTTAGCAACCCTAACTCTTTCCTTTTAAATTGAGGTTCCTTGCCATCCTGCTTTTTTAAGAGCTTTTAAACGCCACAGATAACCTTAAAAATTCGTCAACATTTTTCTGCTACAGCATTCTCTGTAATGCACAAGGACATGCATGCATTTACATGGAAATTGCTACCTGTCCCCTTGTTGGCAGATCTTTTACACTGTCGGGTTTAAAGAAGGTGAAGTCAATCAGAGCCTGAAACAGAGACACGGCTTTCTCAGAATGGCCAGCCTGTCTCAGGAAGTGGCACTGCTGAATAAATATAGCTGGAAAGTAAAGAAGATAAAATTTTATTATTTCAAATAAATTATGTTGCTAAGTACTTTATTGCAACCCACACGTATACAAAAGACATACATGAAGTGCTGAAGAGCATAATTGTTTTGGAATGTATCAAATTCCAAAACACAGGGAGTAACTAGCAGAAATGCATGTCAAAACTGCAGTGGTTCCATTAACTTTACGACCTCTTGCTTTAAATGTGCCAAGCAGATGACTTTTCATTCATGCCAAACATGCACTGTCCTTGTTGATGAATAAAAGCTATAGGCAACGGTTGCAACTTTAGTTCATCCAACATCTGACAGAGTGGGTCATAGCCCTCTTTGGAGATGCTGGGTATCATTAAAATTCACACCAGAAGTGATTAAAACAATAATCCTTTTTGCCTAATTTTTTCATGAGATAGTTATGTTGGCAGTATGTTGGCAATATACCATTTTCATTCCAACTGTTCTTCACATTTCTTTTTCCTTTACACAAGAACTCAGTCAAGAGTCATCCAGCCTTCTGGCCCAAGTGTTACTGCCTGAAAGTTGAGAAAAGTCCTATCTCTTGCTCTTCAACAAATTATTTCTGTAATCATTCCCATATCCCTACTACCCACCGAGCCCTCAGTCTCAGCTTAGAGGGAAGCGAAGCTCCAATTTTTCTATTCATATAGTCTCAGTGAGAGCTTTAAATAAAGGAAAGACCTCAAGAAGTAACAGGTATTATAAACCCCTCTACTACTAGGCAGTTCAAGGGCATTTCAGAGGTATTGCATCACTCCAAATTACACTCAAGTCTTAACAAAACAATGGCTGTTCAAAAACCAAACTGCTTTAAATCATAATCTTAACTGGCTTGCAAAAAACTCCCAAACCCCTAAATCAAGACTTAAATAATTCTTTGTCTATTTTAAAAACAGTTCTGCAAGAACTATTGTTTCTTCACTAAATGCATGGGGTTTGGAGGGTTTTAAACAGTCAAAATATTAAAGTGTCTCAATACACACATGGAGCAACATAGGTTAGCACCGATTGTTTCTAACAATCACCTTAATTTTTAACACTAAGAAGTGGCAAATGATTTACTCCTTTTACTTTTATTAAGATTTAGATCAGAGGTATGCACATAGAAATTTGAATTCTGCCAGAATATACAAACTAGACATTTCATCTGATTCTCCTGCAATGTCAATGATTGTCAAAGACTCAGAGATTTCTGAAGATATTTTAACAACAAAAAGTATGTTTAAGTATATAATAGAATCTTCCAAAATATTTTAACAAATTAAGGTTAAAATAATTACCAATAAGGTACATTTGCCATCAATTTTGGTATCCCACTGACACTGAAAAAGTTGTCCTTTCCTAATTTCTCAGCTTCAAACAGATTAACTTTGATTAAAATACTCTGAATGTAGAGAATATCTCACCAGGACTTGCTGCCAAAATGGAAACAAATATAACTTCTAGGATAAGATATTCTGCGTGATAAAAAAGAAAACTATATTTGAAGTGCAAAGATCAGCATTTTCTTTGTGCTAAAAACTGAAAAGAAACCATGACTACATACTCAATTCAGTCCATGATGCTAAGACACTTCTGTAGCTGAACTGAAAGATAAGGATGTTTCTCTCCAACCAGTAGGTATAATTTGAGAAACACGTCTCCCTTTCCACAGCAAAATTTGAGAATGCTTGCCTTTATTTGCTTTACATTAACAGATCCTAGTAAGTTTAAAGTATTACAAATTGTTATCTCAAAATTTAAGTAAAAACTGATCTGTAATTTAAACTGTTTTCTTGTATTTCATGTTTTAAAAAACCACCTACGTATTTCCAAGCAGATAGTACCGTGTACTGAATGGAACACTAGATGGCATAATCCACCACTATTTAAAATTAGCTCTTAGACCTTGTCACTAGCAAAGGTCTAAGGTTGAAGATAGAGGCCTACCACGCATCTACCCTGATACCTCATAAGTAATTTGTAGAACTCTTTGTATATTTATTCTTATGAAGATAAATATACAAATATATAATTAATCTTCCTCATCAGTCATCTTCCTAATAAATCAGTTCAAATTCAGCCCAAGAATTAGATGTTGAGATACTAGAAAAAATTCTCAGATCAAGAAGTCTCCCCACTGGAAATTTCTCTATTCACAGAATTTTAATTCTAAAGGGGGCAGGACACCAAAACCCAAAGCCCTATATAGTGTTCATAAAAAAATCATTATAGTTTTAATATTTTTTTCCTGAGAAACATTCATTGTGGTCAGTGTACAAAGTCACTGAAGCACTGGAAATCAGAGACAATAGAAGCAATCAATTAGAAACTATCAGGTAGTACAATATCCACCTGGCAGCAGCACAGGAATTTTCCTTCACAGCATGTTTTCCAGTGCTTAAACCAAGAGGAATTGACTGAAGACCATAAGAGATCTCAACAACTGAAATTAATTTGTAACTCAGAATCTCAAGCTATAAATCCAGACTGGATATTGCATAAACAGACAGCATCATTGCTCAAACAGCAGTTACAGGACTTGGATAAAAATAGGGCTTCCTTGCACTATGCCACATATGAAAAAATGTTGAGTGCTTCACAATAGTCTCCTCAAGATTTAAAACAAATTTCAAAATGAAAAAAAATCCACAATCAAACACCCAGAGATATTCATGTTGACACCAATATTTCCCCCTCCTCAGTGTATTCCTAGATTAATAATCACAATGACTCTCCAAGGTAGAGAAGCAAATTCAAATGGGATAGCTTAAGTCATTTAGCTCCAAATAAATTTAAAACCCATGTCACAATTGAGCTTGAACTCATTACTTCCCTGGATCTAGTCCAGCATCCTAACCATCTGACTGATTTTCCTTCCAGGGGTAATTATATAATAAATTATAATTGGTAGATATACACATACAATAAATACAGATGATCAAATGGTATTACAGTTTAGAATTCTCTATCTGAGAACTGGGATGGCACAAGAAAATTTCACATCAGACTTGCTGTCCCTTCTCTCCCTCAGTAATTAAAAAAAAACTTTTGAACAAAAGATAATTGTTTCTTTCACAAGCCAACTTTTCTTTTTAATAAAGATTTTTCATAGATAAAAGCACATCTCTGAGCTGTTGACTACAGTCCTGCAGCCTTGACATTTGTTCTGTAAACTGCTTAGCCATTAGACTTTACTGGATGTTATATCACAAACTCTCCTGGGGAGGAAAAAGCATCTGCTATATCCATATTTGGTTGGAATATCTGTTTTAATTCTCAGCTAAGAAAGAAGGACCCCAAGCACTTGGAAGAGAACAAAAATTTCCTGTAACACACAGGGAAGTCTATTCTTATAGAGAACATAATCAACTCCTATAAAGACCATCCCAACCATGACACGAAACAGAAAGAACCTTACCTAGCATAGCTTCTTCTGTGCCAGGCAAGAGAGGATGTGACACCATGCTGCCATCCTGTACAGCTGCCAGTGTAGTCAAGCATTTTCCATACAGACTATTGATTTTTGAAACAGAAAAGGTAGTGAATTGACTTTGACAGAAGAGGAGATATTTCTTCCACAGTTCCGGATTATTGGGATGTAAGAAAATCAGCTTCTGCCATTCTTTGATCAAAGCTGGTGGTTCCCAGAATTCTGTGCAAAGCTTCAACCTGGCAAGTTTCAGATCAACATTACTTGGATTGCTTTCAATTGCCCTCTCTAAAATAGCCAGCTTCTTTTCCAAGATTAACTTCAGTGATTTTCTTCTTACTTCTTGCTCTCCCTTACTGGCGTAAGGGCTAGGTCCTCTCATTAATTCATCCTTAAAACAAAAGAAAAATCATGACAACATTAAGAAGAATCATCACTACAATCACAAGAATGTTAACACTTGTGAAGATGGATTAACTGCTCATTCTTTACCAGCAGAGAATATATGGTCCTAAACAAAGGGAACTATATCATGTTTGTGTATTTGTTACAATAAGCAACAAGGTCTGTCAGAACACATACCTGAAAAGAAACAAATTCCATCCATGCATTAACATCTCTTGGGTTTTCTCTGACTTTCTTGTTATGTTCTTCCACTTTTGCCATTAAAATGGAGTTAACGTTTATCCCAGGCTCTTGAATTATTTCCTGTGTATTTAAAGGGTCACGTTCTGCATCCTTGCACCCTTTTCCTTGTAGCCACTCTGTAGTTGATGGATCATAAATCCCAAGGGGATTTACCTCTGATTTATCAGAAGGATCATCAGTTTCCATTTGGGAAACTGGTATGAAAGCAGCTGAGTCAGATGAAGAATTTTTATTGCAAACAGGAATCCCATCTGTGTTCAGCAGCTTCACATTGTTCTTTGTGAAGTAGCGCTCAGGTTGCCTCTGTAATTGCTTCTTTTTTGATGCAGAGCTGTCCCAAGTTATACACTGTTTCCTCGCATCGATGCCAAGACAGGACTCTCCTCTTCTTTTGTATCTTGGAAGAAAAAATACAATTAAACACCTTTCAAGATAAAAGATAGGTCATTTTTTGAAAGAAAGCATGGAAGAAGTACTTTAATTCAAATTGACCCAAATAATGTATGGGTACGTCTTCAGAAGTGGAAGAATTTGGTAACTGTCTCCCTAATTAAGACTTCATTTTCTGTACTTTTTCAGTGCCATCACAACTTTTATTACCACACTAAGCTTCTTCCAAGTTCAACGGTATCTTCCATACTGGGCAGAAGAAAAATTATTTTATTTCTCTTATAATTTTAAGACATGTAGACAAACTTGAAGAAAGAACAACAGACGGTGTTATTTAAGGCTATTTAGATTATTTGAAAGTGAAACATCAGAAATTGGTAGGTCAGTCTAGTACTCTCTTTCTATATCCCTAAGCCTCTATATGTTTTATATGCCAACAAGATGGCAGGGCCTTCATAAAGGCCACCGTAATCCTATGGATTAAGAAAGGAAAATACCATCTTAAAATATAACCAAGAATGTAATTTCAGTGGCATAGCAATGTGCAATGTTAAAATAACACTCTTCAACTCAAACAATGGCCGAGAATGTAAAGGTGGCAGAAAACTGCAATGAATTGTAGCCAGGCAATTTTACTGCAAAGGTATATACACCACAAATATAAAAAACCATAAATCCTCTCTCCTCCACAAATAATTACTTTTTATATAGAGTAAATAACTTTCCTTGAGAACATCAAGAAGCAAGTGTAGATACATAATGCATGAGCTCAGCGTAGGTTCCTTTAGATACTTTGCTAATGCAGGGTCATCATACTACCAGTAACCCACTAAGGGTGTTGAATATGCAATTTCATCTATACCCGTTTGAAATGTAGCAATGCATAAGAAAGATACCCTTTGCACAACATCTGGGTGACCTAACACAGAATCTGCTTGCTAAGAAAGTACCAGTACATTATTTTTGCAAGGATATGCAACTACTCAAATAAGTAAACCTCTTGAGAAATCTGGTATGAAATAATCAGTGCCTTCATTTCCCTTTCAGACATAGAATCAGAACAGAGATCAAAAAAGGCACTTGCCCAAAGATCATAGGATCATAGAACTGCCTAGGTTGGAAGGGACTTTAAGATCATCTAGTTCAATCATCAACTGAACTCTGATAAAAAACAAACAACAAAACAAAACAACAAAATATCACAAAACCCCATCACTGGGCACTATGTCTGCCTGCCTTTCGAATACCTCCAGGGATGGTGCCACAACCACCTCCCTGGGCAGCCCATTCCAATGCTTAATAACCCCTTCTGTGTAAAAATTTGTCATAATATCCAATCTGAACCTCCCCAGGTGCAACTTGAACCCATTTTCTCTTGTCTTATCACCTGGGACTTAGGAGAAGAGATCCACCCACCCCCAGATACAACCTCCTTTCAGGGAGTTGTAGAGAGCGAGGTCTCCCCACAGCTGCCTCTTCTCCAGGCTGAAAACCCCCAGCTCCCTCAGCCTGTCCTCATAAGGCTTGTACTCCAAACCCCTCACCAGCTTTGTTGCTCTTCTCTGGACC
>VZRU01012310.1:29216-40226 GCA_013398155.1 Pedionomus torquatus
GACCCCTCACCAGCTTTGTTGCCCTTCTCTGGACCTGCTCCAGCACATCATCTACAAAAGAACCCGGGATTTCTGACCTCAAAACCACGCTTCTGAATTTGCCCCATCCTGCCATCTCCAGATGGTAGTTCCAAGAAATTCACATGCCTGCAGTCCACTACATAGAACTTTTATAGAAAAAATGAAAATCATGCACTTTTTCCCAGCACCTTTTGCCTTTTAAAATATTTCTGTTCAATGCAGAGTCAAATTTTGTAATAAACTATTCAGTTATCTTATTTTCTCATCTTTTACATAAATATTTCAGAGTCAAACTCAAGTTAAGGACTCTTGAGATGGTTTCTATTGGTATTCAAACTATCACAGTNCAATGCAGAGTCAAATTTTGTAATAAACTATTCAGTTATCTTATTTTCTCATCTTTTACATAAATATTTCAGAGTCAAACTCAAGTTAAGGACTCTTGAGATAGTTTGAATACCAATAGAAACCATCACAGTCTCACTAACGGGTTGTACCTTGCAATGTCCCCTCGATACAGGGATTTGTAGGCCCAGTTCGCAGGGTCTGGTTTCTTGTCTATTCTGAAGGTTTCTGCTGTGGAAGCCTGAATATCATCAAGCCAGACAAAGCGATTGCTGGTAAGATTTGGCGTTTTCTTATCTAGACTGAAGAAAAGGAGAAGTATATTTTAAACATCTGTGCACATATTCAACATTTACAAAACCTGGGAAATGCTGCATTTCTGTAGTTCATGATAATTTAATGTACTCAAAGTCATGATCCACTCCTGAGAAAAGGCCAGCTATGCATGCCAAACCTGCACAATGAACATTCACAGAACCTCTTTTACTGCTTAAAGATCGTTGTAGTCACTAGATATGTATTTTCTGGTTCAATAATAATAATAACAAATGACACCTCCACTAATTACACAGTACTTTACAGCTCCTAGAATTAACAGAAAAGATCTAGCAAAACAATTTCAATTGTTCAAGTACTCATCTAGGTGTACCATGAGCAAGAAGTATGAAGCACGCAGCACAGAGCAATAAATAGCTGGACATAAAAGAAATGTTAAATTTTTCAAGAAATTTTGTCTTGATATGAATAAAAAGGACATGTTAAGTCCCTGAGGAAGAATTTTTATTACAAGGCAAACAGCTGTACATTAAGACTTGCAGTAATTAAGGATAATGTTTAATGTAATCCCTCTCCAAACTCTCCCAAGAGACGATCCATGAAGGGAAACAAGATGCTCAAAAAACCTCAAGTCTCTACATGTTTTTAAAAATATATTTCATTATTGCCATACCATGCTTTGTTCTTCAGAACAATTCTTCACAGGATATTTTAGTCCCAGTTTTTCAGATAAAATTAAACAAGTGGGCTCTAATTCTGTTTTCATTGCTTTGAATGCAGGTTTAGTCACACAGAGCTTAGAAAAAAACGATCCAACCGTGCTAAGAATTTCATTCTTAAAATTGAAAGGACAAGTACAAGAACACAATGAATTTACATTTTGCACAGTATTAATAAATACATACTTTGCTGCTGCTCCCTTTTCATTATTTCTGCCACTTCCTGTGCCTTTATCCTTGATGTTCTTAGTGTCCAGGTCCGATTCACTGCTACTGGAGTCCCCTTTGCTTTTCTTTTTTGCCTTCTTATAGTGGTGATGTTTTTTCTTTTTCTTTTTCCTTTTCTTACTTGACTGTTTCAGACTCTCATCTGAATCACTTTCTCCTGACAACTCTGACCTTGAAGTAGTCCTGCTTGGAAACAAGTAGATACATCTATATACACCTATATATGTAATGTAAAGAAATGCAACCATAAGAAAGTTCAGAATCGTTTTACCTTTTACCTTCATTCTCCATGCATTTATGTAGAGGAGAGGTAGCAGCAATGCACAGAACGAAAGCGATACAAATCGGCATTAAATACCACGTGTCTTTATTTTATCAGCTGCTGGAATTACTGAAAACCAGTCTTAATTGTTAAAAAGTTATTCTGATGTGTAATCTGTATAAATCTCTGTTGTCATTGCCAAATTAAAGATGACTGAGCTGGTAAAATCTCCTGACTTTGTTAAGCCAATTTTGGTCAAACACCAAGGGGATGAGAAATCTTTCAGGGTGGCCAGCAAAAGAAAAGAGCCTGCGCTTCTTTTTCCATGTATCTTCATGATTTACACAAGAAATACCAAAAACATACTTTTAAAATCACTTCCAGATTATAAATTCACATCTCACCAATCAAGGAACATTTTTTGATGACTACTGAATTAATGTTATCATATAATATAATGTAGTAATAAACACTACATGCAACAGACAACTGACTTACTGAGAGATCACATAAAGGACTGCTCGTTTTGGTAAAACACATGTAGATCTTTGTACATACTGCCTAAGTTCCTATATTTAATAATCAACTGAAATAATGGAGGCCTTCTCTAACCCTTAATTAAAGCACAAGCTCTTTGCAAACAGTTTTTCTGGAATTTTTCAATAAGAGAAAGGAATCACAAGGCTCAGTATTCCTAATATGTCAATAAAAGAAAATGCATTTCAGAAGCAAGACCCCACAAAAAACCCAACCCTTACACAATTTAATTAAGGACATTATGAAAAAAGAAGCCACAGGAGGACCATCAGCAGACCTTTAAAACAAACATACACACATAACCCTAAAGCAAAACAACAACCCAAAATCCCCAGAACCCACCAACTATGTTGGAGTAATTAATTTTTATTGAATTGAGGATGTACCCTAGTTATAGGCAACACAATCAAACATTTCCATGTACATTATTTTTTGACAAATTCTCTTTCAGGGACCAATTAAATACGATGTTTACTTTGTCACTCTATTTGAATGGTAATTTGTAAATTCCTAACTTTTATGACAATTAATCAAGAAGATTTGAAGAAATATAAGCAGAATATACGAGTGATAAAGTGAACAGTGATGGCACTTCAATCACATGATACATGTAACAGTAAGTACACAAACAGATATATTCAGCTGTGAGTGTTTTTATAAAGACATTCTCTATCATAACCACCACCAGCTACTGGAAATAGAGGAGTTTGTATCACATTAAAAGTGACTAAGCTTTTGAACTTGGCAACTGCAACTTGATTCCATTAATTATTAAGTGTTAGTTATACTGTAGATAGGCCAAGTATAGCAACTATTCTAGTGAAGCTATTAAAACTAGTTCTTCAGCAAATGTGGCTGCTTAAAGCTCATTTTTGTAAAAGAATATAATCATCCACTTCAGTGATCAGCATGTTCTAACACAGCCGCACAACCTGATATACGTACTATTTCATTAATTCACATCTTCAGTGAGTTTTTTTAAAGAGTAAAAAAACTCAGCTGTGAAATGGCTGATTGAACTGGTTTTCACAGAGAAATCACAAAGATGATGCTTAATCTTTACATTATTTCAAGGGTCACTTAGGACATTAAAAAACTAATGAAGAATCATGATCACTCAGTTCCCTTTCCATTCCGAAATAACAATGATTTAAATGCAGCTGTGAGAAAAAGAAAATGGGAATGTAATTGCATAAGTATAATTTCTCATTATTTTAAGTTAAAGGACAAGGAAGCATTATTCATACAAAATTTTATATATGACTCAGTTCGGGCCTTTTGTAATACTGAACAGGGGATTTAAATGCAGCCCTTCAAAAGCTCCTGATTTTGGTCTCGTATAACAAAAGAGTAACCAGAGAAAAGAAAGAGGCTATTTTAAAAGATACTGAAGTATATTCTACCTTATTAGCGGTGATCTTTCAGGGATGAGATTTGCAACTTCTGTAGTGCGCTGATGCAGTAACAGTGCATCTTCTGTAGAGAAACTTGGGTTACTGAGCCAGTCCAATTCTGTGGGTAAAGAAAAATGAGATCAACACAAATTTGGTTTCTTTTTCAAAGCTGGGGGTTACTCTAGTCAGCAGACAGCTAAATTCACAGCAAATGTCACTAAGTTATGTGTAATAATTGAGCATATTGGAAAGCAGTTCATGAAATTTCCATTTAGCAGAACACTAGGCTGTAATGAGGTGAAGTATTTAGGAGCTGGTGCCTTGCCCTGACATCATGCTATGCTTGAAAAAACCCCACTATACAATACCTAAAAGGTCATACTGAAAGCAGTTAATATGTTTCATACATGTTAATATGTTTATGCTTTTAAAAAAAAACCTGTCCAATATTATTTTTTACCATATAAAGTTATATAAAGTTAGAATTTTTACATTGTACACCTGGTTTATATGCATAATCATATAAGATACATTTATCTAATGTATCTTCATGTATTTTATGTATGTTAATTATAATTATTACATGCAGTATATACTTATTTACATATTTAAAGAGTAAAATTGAAAAAATTACAGGTGGTCATAGTTAAATGAAAGGTGTAGATAATAACTGCAATATGGCTTATACAAACTTACAAAAATGTACTTTATTCACCGTATGGGAAATATTTTTAACACAATTTTATCGATAGGGACACACATTACTGGTAAGAATATTCAAGTGTTTTATACAAGGTCAAAACATGTCACTGGATTCTCAGTTATCTAACCATCAAAATACCATTAGACTTTTAAATAGTATGACAAAAGGCTAATTGATGCTAATTTTGATATATTAGTCAGCATTAAGCATTTTGCATCTAGACCTCAGCCGATTTCAGATCAGACACTGACAGGATGTGGAGGGGGAATTTTTTGCCATCATTTTACTGATATTAAAACTCGTGAGAGATTTAATTTCTAGAATTCTTTTAAGTATGTGAAATTTTCTAATGTGTTAAACAACAAACTCACTAGCACAGAATTTAACATCAGCCTCTCCGGTACCAGACCACAGGAGATAACAACAAAAGGAAGAAATTTGGCCTCCCTGCCTGTTCTCCATGCTCCTTACAACTGTTCTTGCCTCCGTGTTCTTCCTGTCACACTCTTGCCTTTGTGCTTGTGACTCCGCTGACCTCTAATCCTTAAATAGCATGGACTCATTCTCTGCCAAGCCATACATCTGTCATCCTCCTAAAGTATTTCTTTCAGAAATAGCTCTTCACACCAAAATTCTTTCTTCCTTCTCAGCTGCCTGAATTGTTGTCCACAAAATGGGTCAGGCTGCAAAAGAGTTTGTTGACCCAAGTTAAACTCATCAAGAAGTACACCAATCAACCAAAGTTCCAGTTCACATTTCCCAAGAGACTGGCCCTGCCACCAAAGATCCAAGGCCTCTGTTTTGTCCTGATCCTTCACCTCTGCCCAGAGGAGAACCCAACAATTCACGGCAATGTCAGCAACAAACCACACTACCCACGAGCGTCCCAACCAACACGTTGCAGACCATGGCCAGGCACCCCAACCCAGCACACCGAAACACAGGATATAGACTGAAAAAAAACAATAATAAATTTGGCTGTTGACGTATGTGTACTATTGTAACCTTCTACCTGGCAATCAGAATCACCAAACCTAAGGCTTTTAGGTCACCAAATCACCAATCACCAAACACTACCCTACTTTGCTGCAAATCAACATGAGATCATGATTTTTTTAACCTTCCAGGAAAATACTTAAGATATATTCAGGTAAAATTAAAAGAAAAATTGAAACCTTAGGATTTTGATCGTCACTTGCCTATTTAAAATATTATAAACCTGAAAGGAGGGTGTAGAGAGGCAGGGATTGGTCTCTTCTCCCAAGTCACAGGTGACAGGACAAAAGGAAAAGGCATCAAGTTGTGCTAGAGGAGGTTCAGATCAGATATCAGGAAAAACTTCTTCACTTGAAGAGTTATCAAGCACTGGAACAGGCTGCCCAGGGAAGTGGATCACCATCCCTGGAGGTAATTAAAAGACACATGTATATGTGGTGCTTCACAATATGGTTTGTGACAATTTTGTCACAAACTAGATTAATGGTTGGAATTTGATCTGAAAGGTCCCTTCCAACCTACTGTATGATTCTATGAAAATTTAAATTAATCCACCCTACCACAAATGCTTTCCTTTTAAGCATGTGTCTATGACTCTAAAAACGTGAATCTACCCCAAAGCATTCTTCCAACACCTTTGGTGAGCTAAAGGAGAAAGATTTATGCTGGATAACATCCAAGCAACATTTCAGTCGCCTATCAAAATAATCTTTCCCCCTGCTGGGGAATAAAGTGCTGTGCAACAGTAAGTTAATTTCTTCTTTCGATCCTGAAAGAGATATGTTCAGAACAGATCATTTTGGTAATGAAGATGGGGTATAAAGGAACAGAGGATCAAACCGCAATCCTACAATGTTTTTCCACTGGTTTTCCTTAAACAAAGACAAATTCAGGGAAAGTACAATGGCCCAGAGCACTCCGGATTGCAGTAAACAGAACTATCTGTGCCTAAAACCTTTTATTTATTTGTAGAAATAAAGGAGAAATTTAATTCCCTCAAAAAATATGTCCATCCTTGTTTTGATTTGCGCTGCATTAAGCAGATTTACCTAACGAAACAGAAAAATGTACTGGTTGGCAGAGTCTCTGGTGTAAAGGTGTATCACATAATAGCACAAAACCGTAACTTATTAGCCAGGCAGTCTCCTTCAAATTGTTGTATCTGTTCCAAAGACAGGCAAAGCATACCTAGTTTATCTTTGGCCAGATCTGATCTCAAATAACATACTTCAGGCACAAAGATACTCTCTGTAGCCTTTGAATTACCCTTTTGTTTTTAAATAAATTATTGATAAATTATGTACTAGTTTTATTTTTGGTGGAAATAAATTTATTGTAAGGTAGTTCTCCATTGATTTGAATGAAGAATTATGGTTAGAAAATCACTTGAAATATATTAATACTAATACTCATAACAATAAAACACTGGGCTATGGTTTTTTTTAAATGTGAGTTTGAAAGCAGAATGATGGGAACTAATTTGTCCTCAGTCATATAGAGTTGTTTTTGATGGCAAAATTCAGACTTCAAGACTGACGATAGTGAGATCACCAGGAAAAAAAGTCTCAAAATCTTGATCTAAGATCTTTTAAAATGCTCTACGCACTGGAACAGCTTTTCGTTGATTGCAAGGGCAAAATACCAGGTCCTCCAAAGATTAATGCAGAGAATGCAATTTTTAGTATTATTCATCACTGTGAACACTTTAAATACAGATCAGCCCAAACTAGGAAATAAATGTTTACACACAAGAAGTATGTGAGGTTTTATAACCTTGAGCCTTACGGCACTACAGTGCCAAATACCTTCCAAATGGAGATAAAGATTCTTAGCAGCACTAAGAACTTCCATCTTAAAAACTGAAAAACATAAAGCAACTGACACATTTTGTTTTAAAATGGCATTACTGATCACAACAACAAAATAAACAGAAATTAAGAAAATAAAGAAAGCAAGCAGTAAACCTTCAGCTGTTTTAGAAAACACAATAAAACAAAGGCTTGACCAACCACATAACCCTCCCTGAGGCACAAAACACACTTGAACTGACGGAAGAGTGGAAAACAGTTATCTTTATATTTTTGTGTTTAAAAGGCTGTTCAAAGACAAGTATCACAGTCTTAAATAACAAGAGTGAGTTGGCAAATTTTCATCCCCCTGTACTCCCAGAAAATTAATCCTGCAGCTCACAAAGGAATGAACCCTTGATTTTGGAATTGTGTCCTCCATCCTTCACAATCTCTGCTGCCACAGCTTCAGGAATTATCTGGGTTCTCCAGACCCTTCTACAGAACTCTGCCACCTCCCTTAACTCTTGGCTGGGCAAGAGGCAGCCTGAGCTGTGTCAAATTGTGATCTCCAAAGATATGTTTATTAGTTGGTGAATGTCCATGTGCCCATTGCCAAGCCCATCCATCATCCTGGGTAGCAGCTCAATTCATGGTACAGCCTCTCTCTGTCTCAGCACTGGCACTTTATCTAATTTTATCTTTTCTAAGCAAACGTGGGTTTTCAGAGACCTCCTCTACTTTTGCCATTTCTCTCTCACACCACAAGACATTTGACTGAAAGGGTTAGCATAGCAAGCATGCATGAAATCCATTGCCACAGGAAATGTGTCTTAAATATAGCAAAACAATGTCTATTATCGCCCGCCATTAACTCTTAGAAACGAACTTCCAAGATGTCATTTTGACTTAACTTTACCTGAAAGCACCTGTTACTCCCTTACAGATGTGAAGTCACTAACTTGGTGCAATATGAATATGACAGTGAGCACAAGCAGAATAAAGTTTATTTTTTATGTTTTAAAGTATTGCTTTAGGGCTTCCAAGGAAAACTCACCTTGAGAAATAGAGTCATAACCATTAATCCCCTGACTGTGCCTGTAGCTTGGTTCTACCTGAGCAAATGAGATCAAATTGCCTTTTTAAAACATTGAAGAATCACACTGCAAGAACCAACCCCTGTAGCGCAGTCAATATGTCTCTGTGGATACCCCAGGGAAATATTTAGAGTTCTCCAACCACAGTATTTTCTGAACAATTTAATCAAACTGACCTAATACTCTGGAAAGAACTGAACAATTTTTTCCATTACACAACATGCAAGTCCAAACCTCCCTGTAAATAATCTCCAGTGAATCAGTTAACTGGATACAAGCATTTCAAACAGCAAAACGCATTCCATACCTCAAAACTCTGTCTTTTCATTTCTTTGTTGTTTTCTCTTGTCATATGTTTAACAAGTTCATTTTCACAAACCAAACTTACATTCTTAAAGGAAATAAAGAATAGAACACATAAAAGACGTCTTTTGTGATAATAACACACATACTTGTAATTGTTCTACTCTACCATCCACACTCACGAGCACAACAATAGAAGCAATCCAATACATACCTTTATATACCTTCCCAAGAAAAAAAAATAATTAAAATTTACAGTGCATGTCTACAGAGACAAGATTTTAAGAGTTATACAAAGTCTTTTGCTGCTTCTCAGAATCATGAAAGTCTGTTTTTGGCAAAAATTACTGCATCACCCTACCTACAGTACAGTTCTGACTGTAGATAACGCGGTGCATAACGCTTACTACTGTCAACAAGCTTAATTATTACTGCTGCTCTGTTCTGTTCAGCCTGGCTACTGATAAATTTGTAATTTATCTTCTACCAAAAACTAATTAAGCTTGACAATGTAACTGTAAGAAACCATCTATAAAACTACTTTGCACTCTAGAGGTTGCTGCAAGTCCGCAATCCAGCAGGGAAGCAAGAACGTACAGCAACACTTCCGTTTCAGGCAACACTTGTATTTATAAATGGTTTACAAAGCCTTGTAAGAGACAGAGGGGTTCAGAGGAGAGGAATGAAACATGGTCAACATTAACACATTATTACCTTAACTTTTGTAATTATGAAGCAGTCCTAAATAACTGCAAAAGACACCTCAGTTTTGCATACCACGTTAAATACCCCACACGCCACGATCTCTGTATTATGATGGACTTTGGCTTCGTATCAGCTCCGAGCAGAGTCATCTATCAGACAGATACCAGAGTTGCCCGTCAAGTTCTCAAGTTCTCACAAGCTGAACGTGTGAAATTTGATATATGCCACCACAAACATGGTTCTAAGTCAATACCTAATTTTTATAACTCTACTGAAATGTGGTCATTAAAACCAAAGCGCAATACTGGCTTCAACATAAAACAAACAAACTATGTTCCTTAAAGTTTTGTGAATAATTCTCATACAAAAAAAAAACAAACCAAACTTCTAAATGGAACCATAAACAGGTCTTATAACTGAACTTTTGTTCCAAAAGTCAGTCTTAACATCTTCTTGTGTATAATTTGATCTTCCTGACAGATGGTCTCAGTGACACAGACTATGCATAACAAACCTAAAGGCTTAATTCCCAGAGTTTTAAAATATATGCAAGGTCTTACTACTAGAGAATTTTACTGTATCTCTGCCTGGCGGAACAGCTCCTCTTTTCCTAGAGGCTATAATTTGGCATCTTCTGTCCACTATTTCCTGCACCAAGTACCATTACCAAAAAGACTCCTAGAAGTGGCTAGAACATCTCTGTACAGTCAGGCTGAGTATCAAGAACTGCAACACCATCGGGGGTAATACAGAACCGGCTGGAACAAGAAACAAAACCCCAGCCCGTATTGCTAAAAGTTTCAAAACCTCACCACACTGACTGAACCAAATATACAAGAAATTTAGCCTAGCCAAACAATTCTCTTGAAGCTTCCCCCCTGCTGTGGTGTCTAGAGAATGGGCAGACTCACGGGTGGTGGAAGTTGGCGAGCAAAAAGCAAAAAATTCAGAACATCTCCCAGTACAATTAATAAATGTTTTGCATGCACCAGTTTGGCAACACACAAGCAAGGGTTCTTTACTCATGTAATAAAAGTGTAACTACCAGACAGCAACCATGACAGTACAAATGATACAGTGAATCACAATCACAGTCGTGACAAAAAGCATCCTTTACAACTAAAATGCAATTTAATAATCGAGGAAATAAGAAAATATGTTCCTGACGATCCAGGGGTAGCAGGAAAAAAATAGAAAAAACATCTTTTCCTGCATAAAGCAAGCCTCTCCACCACACACACATAGTTAACAGACATATTTTTCAGAGAGGAGTATTTCTACTGCCATGCCTCCAGCATCTACGAGCAGAAAGCTGGAAGCAACCCTCAACACATCTGAGAGCCCGCTAATAAGAAACCAGCACCATTTTTTGCGGGTGTATGCCTATTTCGCGCTCTCCCCAAAGCTACCTGTTGGTTTTTTTTTAAGTTGGGTAACTTTATTCAAGCCGGCAGCGACCTGCCTTGCGCAGAGGAGGCCTGTGCCCGCACTGCCTGTGAGGGAGGAGCTGAGGGGCACACCGCCCCCTGGCATGGCGCTTACGCTCAGCGGCAGGGCTGGCCGGGCTGAACGGCCCCTCTGCTGCCCTCCCAAGCTTCCAGAGGCGCTGGACACAGATGATCGCCACCGCTCGCAGC
>VZRU01012311.1:0-14526 GCA_013398155.1 Pedionomus torquatus
AGGGGTCCTGCTCACCTCAAATCTGTCAACATCTTTCAGTGCCCTTTAAAGTTAATCCGCTCCAAAGCCTGACTTGGAGGCTGTTCTGAGGGCAGGAAGAGAGCATACAGCTGAGTCCATGTACTTATTTATTTATTTGTTCTTTCCCTCTGCTGCATGTTTGCTCCTGCGCTTCTCTTGTGTAACTGGCACTGTGTGTCCTCTGGCAGAGACTCTCCCCGGGATCTCAGTGCTGGGGGACGGGTGACATGAGTCCAACAGGGACAATGAAACTCCCTGTTTGGTTTGATCAAAGTGTTTGTAAACACCGAGGTGGTGGTTGGGGTGTCCGTAAGTGATGCCCGGCGTTTTACAGCCTCCCCTTCTTCCAGTGGGATAAACATGCTGCATCCACGCCTCCTCCTTGCATTTATTTCGTCTGTGGTTTTTTTCCCTTCCTTCCTCTTTGTTACTGGCTCAGAGAGGAAGGACAGCAGCGTCTGCAGGAGTTGCCTTTGTTTGGTTGGTCTTTTTTTAACATTTTTATTTCCTGGAATGGCATTTTCCTCTTTATTTTACAAGGGAGGGAACGGGTAATGTAACAGAAGGTTTCCCATCTTGGCTGTAAAAGGAGAAGTTTTATAGCAGTGATTTTGTTAGCTATGGAGAGAAGGGACTGGAAATGAAGTGATAATTTGAAAGTGTAGCCTGGAAATTGTTCTGGGAAATATTGATACAGAAGTTGAGGAGAACAAGCAAGGAACCCATGGCCAGGGGTTTTGTATTTAAGTAATACAATTTTTTTTTTTATGTCCCTCTTCTTGATGCTGCTTTCATCTTTATATGTATTGGTATTTATGCTCGATTTGTTATTTTTTTCCAAATTTATTATGTATCTTGAGTTTAGAAAGACTTGTGATAATGTGAGCTAGCACTTTCAAGCTGTATTATACTAAAGCAAGAAGTGAAGTGAAAATGTAGTGCAGAAATCTATTATATTAATAAGATGACATTTTGCGTTGTAGGAAGAGAAATACAGACACAAAAATGGAGCAAAAGCTGCAAATCGCTCTATAGATGAGTGATTGCTATGAAAAAGCACAGATGAGCTAAGGGGCCTTTCCTCTTGAGTAATTTGAGTCCTGATCCTGCAAAGACCTAGCTGCAATGTCTGCATTTACTGTGATTCAACAAGTCCTTGAGATGCCAGTTGTTGGAAGCAGAGAGACTGTCTCAGGAAGGCAGCACTAAATATTTTCTCTGGTCTTAGTTTTTCCCTGGTTGGTTAGGGATTTTTTTAATTTTCCCCTATCTGAAAGGAGATTCTGTGCCAGATGGTCTCATGGTCCTACCCTGTACAGTTTTCCTGTATATTAATCCTGTTCTTAATCAAATTGAGTTTAATGGTATTGATTGGCTTCTTAGTAAAGACAGAAATGGCATCTTTTTGAGTTGGCCTTATCAGCATCATTTATGCGCTCTGTGCTGTATCAAATCGCCCGTCCCAGAACTGCCGTAAGAAGAGGGTGTCTTCCAGCCTCACGTGTGGGGGAACCCAAAGACTGGTGAGATAAGGGGAACTGTGAAGAGCCAGAGGTGGGACAGGCTTGCTGCCTCTTAAGCTTCCCTTTCTTCTCCTCTCCAGAGCCAAGCTCTGAAGGCAGTGATTTTTGTAGCCTGTAGCTGGGGTCTGGTGAGGCAACAGGAGTCTCTGAAGGGAGAGGTGGATGGAGGAACAAGGACCTTCAGGGAGGAACTGAGCAGTTGTTTCCCAAACAGGCCTGGGGAGGGAAGGTGAGAACTGGGGAGTGGGAAAAAGGTGTCTGTGAGCAAATTGAACCTCCTTTTGTTTCTTGCCCAGCAAAGAACATTCCTGTGTTTGCTGCATAGAATCATAGAACGGTTAGAGTTGGAAGGGACCTCAAAGATCGAGTTCCTGGGCCCCTGCCATGGGCAGGGACACCTCCCACTAGAGCAGGTTGCTCGAAGCCACATCCAACCTGGCCTCAAATACTTCCAGGGATGGGGCATCCACAGCTTCTCTGGGCAACCTGTTCCAGTGCCTCACCACCCTTAAGGGAAAGAATTTCTTCCTAATACCCAATCTAAATCTCCCCTCTTCCAGTTTAAAACCATTACCCCTTGTCCTATCCCTATGTTTCCTGACAGAGTCCCTTGCCTGCTCTCCTAGGTAGATGTTGCTCTCAGCTTGAGCTGGAGGACTGAGGCTCTGAAATGCTATCTGTAGAGCTCCTAGTTTTAGCTCTGGAGCTGTTGTTGTTTGCTCCTTGCTGTGATGACCTAGCTGGTATCCATCCCTTGGCAAACTGAGGTGCTTGTCTTAAGGCCTGTGACATGTCCCAGGCAGGTATACCTGCAGTTGTTTGGGTTTTTTTGTGGGTGGCATATCTCATCTTTATGTAAAATATGGACAAACAAGAAATGATCATGAAATCCTAGAATGAGTTGGGTTGGAAGGGGCCTTAAAGATCATTGAGTTCCAACCCCCCTGCCATGGGCAGGGACACCTCCCACCAGACCAGGTTGCTCAAAGCCCCATCCAGCCTGGCCTTGAACAGTTCCAGGGATGGGGCATCCACAGATGCTCTGGGCAACCTGTTCAGTGCCTCACCGCCCTCACAGTAATGATAATAGCTGGCAATTAGATCAGTTCCTTTTCTAATTTTAAAAGAGCATATTGTGGGTGGTTTGGGGTTGGTTTTTATTTTTTTTTTAATTTTTTTTTTTTTTAGGGCAGGACCAGCAGTCTGAGATCAAGTCTTGCTCTTGGCAAGAAAAAGGGAGAGGAGTGGGGAATGTGCTAGGAGATGGTTCGTGTGTATTGTGTTGCGTATATGTGAAAGTTTGAGAGATTCATTGCAGTAGTGTGGCTGGAATGGCGGGAGCACAGGGTGGGCACACCTTGCAGTGATGAGCTTCAGGAAGCTCTCATGGATGTTCGCAAGATTTCAGAGCAGGAGATTTTGGAGACAAAGTAATTTTCTGTATTATGAATGGGTTTCTGACACCAAAACCATCAACCCTTGGGGCAGAGATTCTCAACAGCAGCCCTGCTTTGGCTGGAGGACAGATGAGATGACCTAAGGCAATGTTTTGATTGACTCTCTAGTTCCCGTAATTTCATTTTGCAGCAAGTCATTTAGCTTGCTGCCCCCCCAGTGATTCTGTCAATAACTAACTAAATCTTCATTTTATTTTTAATGGCTCTCTTACAGTGAGGAAGGAACTGATATGTCATGGTTGTCATTGAATTCTGGTGCCTCTTGGTTAGCCAGTGCTTAAATCATGAAATTCAGCTGGGGTGGCTGAGTCAAATATTCCTCAGGTGCTAATATGCTGAAATAATTAGGGCAGAACAAGGATGAACTTGTCCCTTAAAATCACTGTCAGTATTTAAGCAGAGTCAAGACCACGTTAAAGTCTGTTGCTGTTACAGCAGTTTCATAACTAATCTGCTATTAAATGTTGGCCCTGCATAAGGTATTAGTGAGATTTGTGTTGTAGTGTCATTTTGATCTCACCCTGTGTAGATTTTAAAAAAAAAAAAAAATCGTTAGAGAGCTTTGTTGCATTGAGCTGGGGATAGATATTTAGGTTGCGAGCAGCTTGAGATTTAATTGCTATTTGTCATCTCGCTTTGTCTGGAGTTACTGCTCTCACTGTGCCCCACTCCTCTCTGTGTGCAGAGGTGCACGCTTCCCTGGTACTCTTAAGGGAAAATTTAAATCCCTGTTTAAAATTAACCTAGCTATTAGTCTCCTGAGATAATTGGGGATTGCTTGTACAAACAGAGCGGAAAACCTTCAGGAAGGTCTTGCTTTGCTCCATGTGGATAGAGCCTCACGGAAATCTGCTGTTGTCCTTCTAAAGATCACAGGATACCCTGTTTATTTTCTTTCCTTTTAGCCCAAATGCTTTCTTTTAGGTACTGCTGAACTGAAGTTAACTGTCACCTATAAGTATCTGAATGGTGTTTTCTTTTAGACCTTGAGAAGAGGAAGGGGAGGAAAGGCAGGACTGTGATGGCATGAAAAAAAAGATGAGCTTGCACATGGTTTCTCAAAAGACTATATCCTGCAGGGTCAATTTGAAAGGAGGGTTAAAAAAAAAAAAAGGTGTTGGAGATGGCAATGTGTACCGAAGTCAAGCAGTGCTTGGTTGACTCTGTCCTGCTAAAGATGCTCTCCATGGAGCGAGGGACTTGATGCAGGGCCCCAGCAGCCTGACCCACTGCTGCTCCTCTGCTGTGAACTTGCCAAAAACTAAACTTCGCTTTGTTGATCAAGCGAAAAGTCAGTTACTCAGAGGGCAGCACGTCAGCGTGTGTGCATTTAAAATGGGAGTATGTCTTGATAGAAGTCTGGCCCATTATTTGCAAAAGGGAATCACCATGGAACTGCCATCCCGTAGGCTGAGTCGTCAAGGAGCTGAGTCTTGAGGCCAGTTTTAGAACAGTGAAGAAAACAAATCTGACAGTGTACAAGACTCACATCACACAGTATCAATTAGCTGAGTGTGCTTCCCCAGAGTGTTTTGGACCAAGCCCCTCATACCTAAAGAAATTAAACTTGTATTGCCTCAGCAAGGAGAGATCATCCCCTTCCCTGGCTGTGGAAGTATGGGATCCTTCTCCAGATAATTGAGTAGTTGGAATAGACCTACAATGATCATCCAATCCAACTGCCTGATCGACTCAGGGCTGACCAAAAGTTAAAGCCTGTTGTTAAGGGCCTTATCTAAATGCCTTGGGCTTGACGCACTGACCGTCTCTCTAGGAAGCCTGTTCCAGTGCTTGAGCACTCTCGTGGTAAAGAAGTGCTCCCCAATGTCCAGTATAAACATCCCTGGTGCAGCTTTGAGCCATTCTCATGGGCCCTGTCACTGTATTCCAAGGAGAATAGCTCAACACTTCTCCATGTTGTAGGGAAGCTGTAGGGAGTGATGAGGTTGCCCCTTAGCCTTCTTTTCTCCAAACTAGACAAGCCCAGAGTCCTCGGTCTCTCCTCCTAAGGCATGCTTCCATCCCTTTCACCAGCTTTGTTACCCTCCAGCAAAGCTGTATGGGTTTGCATGGGATGTTTCACGTGGGTTGTCACTACTGAGATGGTACCAGCTCAAGGGGAACTGCTGGCACGCTCGCTCCCGTGTGCTTTCTCTGTGCTTCCTTCCATCTGTCTAAGCCTCTCCTTGCTCCAGTGCAACCACCCCACCTCCCCTTCCCACTCTGCTTTTCTTCTACCTAGTGGTGTTCAGCAATAACCTTTTGGAGCTTGGATATGCTCCAACTACAAATGAATCTGGGGAATGCTGTAAATGGGTATAAATGGAGACCCGCATCTGAAGAATCCTACAATAGTCTAGGTTGGGAGGGAACTTTAAGATCATCTAGTCCAACCATCAACCTAACTCTGAAACTACCATCACTAAAACGTTTCACTAAGCGCTATGTCAACCCGTCTTTTTAATACCTCTGGGAATGGTGTCTCAACCATGTACCTGGACAACCCATTGCAATGCTTGATAACCTTTTCAGTGTAAAATTTTTTCCTGATATCCAATCTGAACTTCCTCTGGTACAGCTTGAGGCCATTTCCTCCTGTCCTATTGCCTATGAATTGGGAGAAGAAACAGCCACCTACTCTCCACACTCTCCTTTCAGGTAGTTGTAGAGGGTGATAAGGTCCCCTTGGCCTTCTCATTGATCAGAAGGTGTGATGCCAATAGGGAACAGGTTACTGAAGCTGCTGGGTTGAAAGGAGACTGTGTATGACCAGCAAACCAGCCCACCTACGCTTTGCCCCGTGGTGGATGACATTTGAGGCACTTGTCCAGCCCTTTTGTCTTTCCAACAGTCACTCTTTTGCTCCAAATACCTGTTTGTTCATGGATACTAAAGTGGTGGGAGACCCAGAAAAGTCACTGGTCCATATTCAGCATACTGGTGAATGCCAGCGTTCAGATTTACTGGCGATCAAAGGACAAGGGGAAGGGATTGCCAGGATTAGAAAAGAAATCATGTTTCTAAACCCCCCACATCTCGGATTTGCTGTGCTGCAAAGAATGCTTCCAGTAATGAAAAGCTGACTTGAAGAATAATCATTAGCCCTTCTCTGTGATTTAAATTTCATTGCCTGAACTCTGAGTAATGGAAAATAGATCAGTCAAGGGTTTTTACCTAACAAGCTTTTAAAGGAAGCCAGCTTCGTGTCTAATTAGTGAGAAGTTCTCTGTGGTACCATCTCTTATACTTCCAGGGTCTAACGTGTGATGTTTTCATGACAGTTGTGGCTGCAGCATGGGAATATTTACTTAAATTAACATCCTTTCTTAAAAACATAGCATGACAAACTTGTATATAAATTTATTCTAGTTAGTGACCCCAGGAAATCCCCTAAGGAGTCTCCATGCTGTGTGGTCTTATTTTTCTGTTGCTTTCTGATGGCAGACGGGAGTTTTAAATTCCATCTTCTGCAATACTGGAGATTCAAGCTTTATTATAATGGCTACTGAACTTTATTAACTGAGAGGGAAGACAACGGACGCAGTAATTGTGGTTTGGTTTGTGTTGGTTGTTTTTTTTTTTTTTCTTTTGCTTTATGGTTATTAACTCAAATACCTGAAAAATAAATACAGGGTTGGAAAATCTTTCCTGACTCATTTGGTATCCCTGGTAGTCCTTTCAAGACATCAGATTATTCCATTTAGGGATGAATAGTCTTTGGAGGTGAGAATCAGGTACCTGAAGTCACAGTGGAGATACCAGTTTGTTTTTGGATGTATTAGAAAAAAGATTAAGAGAAAAAGTGTTAACCTTTTTATTCTCGTGTCTCCCCTGTGAAGTTCATGGTGCAGTGTCCCCTGTGGAGAAAAGGTATTAACTTGGATAAAGCTGTGGTAATGAGTTTAATTAAAAGCCCAGTGAAGACTGGAGTAATCTGCGGCTTTCACAGGAGCCTAAGGGCAGGTTTGGGACTCCTGTATGTTCTGAGCTGCTGGGGACTCCAGGATGGCTGGTTCCAGTGTCTTTTTCCATGTCCCAGTTGAGTGGAGGTGGAGCTGTAAGCTTTGTAGACGGAGCATTCAATCAGTGTGAGGGTGGGTTTGGGCTCTGTTCCTCTTCTCTGTAATCCCTGTTTCTGTCCCGTAACTACAGAAAAACATTTTCACTTTAAAGTGATTCTTTTAATGAGGTTTGTGTCTAATTTCATGTTTTCTATCCAGAGACTACTCAAGTGAAGAAAATATCTGCCCTGTCACAATTAATCCAGCTCTGCGGGCAATAGCTGCCTCCTGTCTGTAGCCAACAGAATCATAGAATGGTTAGAGTTGGAAGGGACCTTCAGGATCACAGGTTCACCTAGTTTGGAAGGGACCTCTTAAGATCACCTAGTCCAACCAATGGAAAAAAAACAACCAACCAAACAAAAAATACCACCACACCCAACACTAAGCCATATCCCTGAGCACCAAGTCAACTTCTCTCTTGAATACCTCCAGGGATGGTGCCTCAAACACCTCCCTGGGCAGCCCATTCCAATACCTGACAACCCTTTCAGTAAAGAAATATTTCCTAATATCTAACCTGAACTTACCCTGGCGCAACTTGAAGCCATTACCCCTTGTCCTATTATCTGTAACTTGGGAGATAGAAAAGTTTTTATGGTTGATTTTGGTGACACCATTTCCCGAGTTATCACCAAGAACAAGTTGCTAGTTGCTAATAGCTCTTCTTTGCTTAGNGATGGGGCATCCACAGCTTCTCTGGGCAACCTGTTCCAGTGTCTGACCACCCTCATGGTAAAGAATTTCTTTCTAGTATCTAATCTCAATCTCCCTTCTACTATTTTAAAACCATTACCCCTTGTCCTATCACTATACTTCCTGACTAAGAGTCCCTCTCGTGCTCTCCTGTAGCTCCCTTCAGATACTGGAAGGCTGCTAGAAGGTCTCCCCGGAGCCTTCTCTTCTTCAGCCTGTCCTCATAGGAGAGATGCTCCATCCCTCTAATCATCTTCATGACCCTCCAATGGACCCATTCCAACAGTTCTATGTCCTTTCTGTACTGAGGACTCTAGATCATGGCACCCTCTAATTTCTCATGTATCTTGATAATATAAAAATTCCCTCTGGAAATATTTGCTCTTGAGAGCATTAGGTAGTTATGGGGTGCTTCTTGAGCAATGTTGGGTCTATTAAAAATAAAAAAAGACCATGCAGAGACTGTATCAGAGCTGCATGTACCAGAAGCTTGAAACATCAGAAGCAAAGTCGGTGCCTGGTTTCTCTATTACATTTGTCCTTGTTCTGAACAATTTGTTCCTTCTAAAAAGGGAACCGTGCCCATTTTCTTTGAGCCAGCAGTATTTGCTTTTCTAAAATATGGTAGTGGTGTTTTGCTCAGATAAATGGATGGATGAGAAAGCTCCCAAATAAACACAGGTTTCTGTTAACTCTTCATTTTCAGCAGGCAAAGGGGAACCTCTAGAGCCAAGCCATTCACTCTGAGCTAAAGGATTTCTACTTGACCAATTTTGGAGAGGGAGGCGTGAGTGCAAGGTTTGGCTGGAAACCACTTTGTGGTATCTGTAGGGCTGAGGGTTCCTCTTGTGCCGTGACCTGCTGTTGGGTGTTGCCGTGCGCCGACTGTCTCTTGCAGGGATGGAGTATATGTTCGATCTAGAAACAAACTGTCTTTTTTAGCAGTTGCTAACCCCAGACTCTGAAGCATCATTTGCCTCCACACTAAAACTGGAAAACGAACTTTAATATATCCCTATTGTTATCTGTAGGTACTTCTCAGCATTTTCATTAGGTTTATAAACCCTGGAAACTGTTTCTGTTAGTGCAGAAAGTTTTCCCTACTAGGAAATATTTTGTCTTTCTTTCCTTTTATTTTTTTTAAGTAGCTTTTTGTTTGGTGGGGCTTTTTGGGTGGGTTTTTGTTTTGTTTTGGTTTGGGTTTTTTTAGCACTTTTTAAAAAAAAAGCTGTTGTCACAGTTCTGCAGGAAAACTGTCTTGATGCACTTGCATTTAGCTGTGCAGGTCATTCATCCCTGTATGTCACCAGGAAGCGTTGGCAGAAGTGTCATCAAATGCGTGGCCTGTGAGAATGTGTCTGTTGGGTCACAATGGACATCCCTGTGCTGGAGATCCTTGAAGTTCCTCCATCCTATGCCATAATACGTGGTTATTGCAGACCATTCATGAACTTTCTACTATCAATGTAGTACCAGGAACTCTTGAAGCTCCTTCTCAAGCTGCTGTGTAGCCAGAAATGCTTGTGCTCCATCATTAGTAACTTACCTTACCATTGTAAACCTTTGGGCTTTTGCCAGTGACCATCCCATTAATATCAGTGTTGTCTCTAACCTGTTGTACATTGTTGGTTCAACTGCTTGGTTGAAGCCAATTTTAAAAATTAGTCTTTTTTTTTTAATTATTATTACTAGGCTAATTTTTTTAGAATAGCGTTCCCAGGATTATTCACTTTGCAGCCATGCAGGTGGTTAGCTGGTATTTAATAATAATTAAACCCGCATCTTTAAAACAAATCCCCCCTAGTTAGAAATTCGTAACTGAGGAAATTAAAAATAAATTGACTATTGACTTGCACAATGAAATAACCAAGGAAAACAGTCCTTGTGTGCTAAGGCTAATTCCCTTAGAATAAAGGAGGCTGATTGTGAAATAAATATTAAATAAAGTGTCTCATTAAGTTCTGCAGTTTTACAAAAGCTGTCGCCACAGGGAGGAAAAACCTGGAGTGAATTATCGTTTGTTTACTGGGGCTGTCAGTCATCGTGGCGGTGAGCGCGTTGCATCAATTTGCAGAGTAGCCATTAGTAACCAGGTCATCCCGCTTAAATGTCAGACTCCTTGCTGGAAAATGTGTGAAACTGCATACAAATTCCTTCCGTCTCGTTAACACATCTTTCACAATATTCCTTATTTTGCTTGATGGCATCGGTTCTTGGAGATACAGAAAAGGCTTAAAAAATCTCTCCTGGGCAACGTTGGGTTGGATGCTGATTTAATGAATTTAGGTGTGTGTGTGTCTGATGTTCTGGTGGAGCAGTCCATTCCTGCTTCTGCTTCTGATGCAGTTTTTGACTCATTCGTCTCCTTTTGACTGTTTCTGTAGTTCAGGTATGTCGTGGTTTCAGCCAAATTTACCAAAACCAGACTGACAGATGGCCCTATCTCCCTCCAGAAAGAAAGGAGAGGAAGAGATAAGGAGACCTATGAATTTAGAATGAACTAAACTTCTTTAATCAAGTATTAATACTAAAACTTAAAAAAAAAAAAAAAATTGATGTGGTTTTGTATATATTGTATCTGGTTCCCAGGATGATGATCACATCACCAGGAGGCATTGGGAAAAGCCCTAGACTGGACTCAGTAACTGACAGGAGCTGGATTCCAGATCTGGAGTCAGGATCACTCGGGTTGGGATCAAAGACAGATGAACAGACAGGGACGTCGACCATCGAAGAAAGAGAGCTGATGCTCTGATGCCTCAGCTTTTGTACTGAGCATGATGTGGCTGGGATGGAATACTCTGTTGGTCAGTTTTGGGTCACCTGTCCTGTCCGTTCCTCCCTATAGGTGTGACCCCTCTACGCTTTTCCTCTTCCAACTCTCCAGCAGGGCAAATGAGGAAATTCCCTGCCCTTGGTTGTTGTAGCAATAAGTCTAAGCAAGGGCCTCTCTGCACACCATTCCTTGGTGTAATCTGGTCTTAGCATTGTGAGAGTGAACAGTTTTCTGAACAATATGCTGATAATTTCAGAGTTTAGTTAGAAAAGACCCAGCTAAAAAGGTAAAACTGTAAAACAGAAAATTGGTTCATTTTACCTCAAAGCAGGACAATGTATAGATTGGATTTTATTATCCATGACAAGGTCTCTAGGATAGGGCTTGTATCTGTTAGTCCTGGCTCTGTACAGTGAGAATCTGCAGTTCTCTGCAGTCTTGTAGGTGTTACTGCAATGCGAGAAACCAGGGCTATAATCTGGGTGGAGAATAGCCATTAGTGATTTTGGGGAACGACAGTCTCCTTAACTTCACCGCAGATCAATCTATACAGTTTGCAGGTTTGTCTAGAAAGATGTATTTTGGACTTTGAAGGTAAGACAATTGAATTCTGCATCTGTTTTGTCCTTATAAGCAAGCTACTTCTAAACTTTCTGTCTCCATCTGTGAAATGGAGATAACCTCAGAGAATGCCTTGAATATTCATCAGTGATTTACAGAACGGTGCTGGAAAGTGTTATGGGCAATGTTAATGAAGTTTATTACTCAGCCTCTCTGCATATTGATCAGCGTGTCAAACCTCCGCAGCCTCCACCGCGAGTAAATTCTTAACTGGACTCAGCCTGTAGATGAGAAGAATAACTTCAATTTACGTGGGGCTTATTCCTTTGGAAGAGCTCCAAAGGATTTTATAAACTGTAACGCAACCCGTAGCGTAAATACTGCCTTCGCAGCCACCAGCTATAGTGAGGTGCTCCGTGACGGGTATTGCAGCTGGCAGCCCTATGCGAAATGATGGGGGGGGAAGAAAAGAGGAATAATGCTGTGTGTGATGGGGATGGCACAGGCAGGGAAGTAGGAAGCCGAAATGACACTACCTGAATTTTTTTTTTTTCCTTTTTTTTGTTAAACTTTGATGTGATCAGTGCTTCCTAGCGATGAAGCGACTCTCGTGTGAAATGCGTCCGTTTTTGTTGCAGTCCCACAGTGCTGCGAGATGGGTTCAATTCCAGTGGAGCAGAGAGCCCTGCTTGCTCCCAGGGGGTTTTCTTGCAGAGCGTGTGCATTTCGAGATGTCTTCTTTCAAATACTGTGCGATTTCAGGGGTTTCTCAGACTGGTGTGACTCTCCATGTAATGTCCCCTTCTTACAGAGGCAAAAGGCACAGTCATTGGAGTTGGGTCTGGACATCCAAAAGGCTTTAAACTGTAACCCAGATACCTTACTCTCAAGCTGAAGCCTCTTTAGGCTCAAATCCTTTCAGAAAGTATAAATACCTTTGCAAAGATGTTAGCTAAGGATTTGTTGCCTTCAGTTGGGTTCGTTCACTGGATGATGGAGACTTGGCTTCTCCTTGAATTTGTAGGCACCTAAGTTGGGTTGTCTAAAGTCTAATGTTGTTATTGTAGGTCCCAGATACCATTGGTGGAGAGGGATGGCAGATTCACAAGTGCTTTGAGATGCTTGTATTGCAATTTGATAGGGAGGCCAGACCCTTGTGTGAGACTAAATTGGACGTCTTGGTTAGCTCCTGAAAGGTACGCAAGGCAAAACAGTGCCCCTGAGTAGTGTGTAATCTGCCAGACCACTAGAGCTCATTACTGCTGTAATAGAGTAGACACGAGGCTCAAGTTGTAAATCGTTTATTAACAAGAGGTTTATCAGCTTTTGTCCTGTGTGGGAGCACGTTTTGGAGAGGTTTTGAGCACCTTCCATCAGCTTTTGTCCCATGTGGGAGTACGTTTTGAGCACTTTCAACTCTGGTGGCCGAGTGCTGAAGCTTCAAGGGCTCAGAACCACTAAAAACCAAGACAGAGAGGTCTGGAAACTAGTTATACAAATGAGTAGCTACAACTGGAAGCTAGGACAGCAATGTCTGGAGAAGAAATGCATGGCTGCCACATGTGCTTTTGGTGGACAGGCATAGTCTCTCAAGCAACCCAACTGCAGCCAAGCGAAAATGCCAAAAGTAGGGGTCAGCCCAACTTAGAGCATGGGTACTGACTTGGGGCTCATCCCAGCTGCCTGCTGGTCACAAAAACTGTAGAAATTGTATTGGATTTTGCTGAAACCGTTTTTCTTTCAGTAACTGATGACCTGTTGGCCAGGCTAGGTGATTGCAAAAGCTTGTCTTCTGTAGAAAAAGGGATTAAAGCATGTAGAACGCCTTAAGGAGAGGGGAGTTTGTTGAACTGAGGTGCTTTTCTGGCAACGCTCCTCCAAAGCTTGGACTTAGAGAGGGGATTGGATTCGATCATCTTTAGGTTTGGTCTGGGCAAAATGGCATTTCTCTTTGGAGCACGTGGGGCTAATAGACACCTTAGTGGTCAGTAGAGCACAGCTGGGGACTTGGCTTTCTGCATGGCTATATGCTTACATCTATTCTTACAATAAAAACAAACCACAAAGTATAATTATATCCTGGTGGATGAATTTATATTTTTGATATGCTGTGTTGCTGGGACTATTTTAAAGCCTCGATGTCCAGGATTCTGGGCATTCCAGATATTTAAAACCCTATCAGTTCTATATTTTGCTAGGCCCCACCCTCCATTAAATATATATGTTGATAACAGCCAATGACTGCATTAATGTTTAATCCAGTACTTTTTTTTTTTTTTCAGTTTTAGGATGCCATTCGTCCATATTGCTGTAATCGATTCCTCCTGGAAATACCATTGTAATTAGAAGAGAGGCTGATTTGTAAGCGTTACTGTGACATGTGTAACCAGCCTGTCTTGTTTTGATCCTTTCATTACCTTCGCTGATGACTTTAATTGTGTGCCATCTCGAGTAGGACCGCAGGAAGGAGGGGTGTGAACTTTTCATTTGCATGTTAATGGCACTTTGTCAGGGAAGGTGTTAGGAGGACTCAAGCAGTGCTGTGCAGAAAAAAAAATAGCAGTATGCAAACAACTTTGATGGTTAGTGGTTCAGACATTGATAACAACAGGGGTGGGTGTTTTTTTTGTAGTTTTTTTTTTGTTTGTTTTTGTTTTTGTTTTGTTTTTTTTTCCTTCTGATACTGCAAATGCACCTTTCAAAAGGTCAAGGCAATTGGTATGATTTAGGAAGAGAACTGCTATGGAGAAAGCTGTCCTGTAACCAGCATCTACCTCCTGGGAAGGAAGGGCTTAGTAATTTGTGTGCCCGTTATTTTGAAGGGAGAAATGTGCTAATTGGATCTTAATATGTGTTGTGACATAGGGATACATGTGAGAAAAGCTGTACGCTGAAGCCAGCTGGATTTCTGGTGGGTGAGCGGTGTGTGTTGCTGGGCACCAGGGCTGTTCTCGGGGAGCTGGGGTGCTGCGGTACGGATTACTTTGTGAAGCTTGTTAGGTGTTTGAGGGTTTTCTCCAAGGCTGACATTGAGAAAGACATTGAGGTTGTGGTCGTGGTTTCAGCCAAATTTACTAAAACCTGATTGACAGATGTCCCCCCCTCCCCACTTTTGGTCAGAGAGGAGAGGAAGGAGTTAAAGAGATTCAATAGTTTAGAACAAACTAAACTACTTCAATGAAAATAATAATAATAATAAAAAGGAAAATTTAGGAAAAAAGGGAGTATACAGTATATACAAAACCGTATCAAGCTCCCAGGATGACGACCACGTCACCAGCAGGCTTCAGGAAAAGTCCCAAACTGGACTCGGTGATCGACAGGAGCCGGATTCCAGATCTGGAGACAGGAACACACGGATCAGGATCAAAGGCAGATGAACAGGCAGAGTCCTCCTTGGATGTCAGCCATCGAAGAAGGGGCGAAAAAAG
>VZRU01012311.1:15009-31683 GCA_013398155.1 Pedionomus torquatus
TTTTTTTTTTTTGTTTTTTGTGTTGTTTAGGGTGTGGTATTTTGGGATTTGTTGTTGTTTGTGTCAGTGTGGGTTGGTTGTGCTGTGTGTTTTATGTGGTGGGTTTTTTTGTTTTTTGTTTTGTTTTGTTTTTTTTCCCCCATTGGTTGGACTAGATGATCTTAAAAGGTCCCTTCCAACCTAGATGATTCTGTGATTTTGCTCTCCAACTGTTGGTTTTAAAAAGGAACATCTGTCATCTTACCCTAACTGTTAGTAGACGTTTCAGTAGACTCAGTGTGTGGTTGGGGTCATTTGTCCACTTGCAAAGGAGAAGCTCATAATGGCTATTTTTGACCGTTCCTGGGAAAGTCAAGATATTCTCCATCACATTTCACTTTTTGTGTGGAAAGGGCTCCCTCTGAACAGCCACAGAAATCCCTGTAAATATCAAAACCACATCTCGTGACACTTCAAATCCTTCAAATCCCTGTTCTCCTACTGTTTGCAAAAAACTGAACCATGTGCTTTCAACTCTCCATCAGTATCTCAGCCTGACAGAGCTGGCAGCGTTTGGCATTCTCTGTGGATCAGACCTGGAGGAAAATGGGTGGCACTGGAAGTAAAACCTAGCATTTCCACTCAGGGGCAATCAGATAAGCTTCAAGAGGGGAGACTTGCTCCTTCAAGCCCACCAAACAGGATCTCTTCTGCCTCTTGCTGATGTGCTTTGCTGCAGCATCCTGTGGCCCATCCTTGTGTCCCAAATAACTGTGCAAACACAAAACAGCTTCCAGCTGGCAGAGTTCAGTGTTTTCTGGCAGATGATGAGGTCACGTCACAAACGGGCAGGGAAAGGCTGTGTAGAAGCGGTATTTTTGAGTAGGAGACAGCTTGGTGGGTGAGGTGACCACACGTGAGAGACAGTGTGAAGTCAACACTGCTTCTTTTGCACTGAGGATAATTAGTGGGATGTAGGCTATGCTATAAAATAAAAAGAAAAACTAATAACAAGGTGTTGGGGGGCCATGGGAGGAAGAACAATGGGAAACCCTGAAGGTGCAAACCAGGAAAACTGGGAAAAGTGTTTTCAAAGGGATTTCTTTGTTTGATGCCAGTGATCCAAGATGAGATCTGTCAAGGCCAGAGAAGGACAGTTGCAGTAACTGAGATGTGAGGGGATGCTCGGTTGGATTAATCCTGAAGGGAGTGACTTTTTTTTTTTAATTTTATTTTAAGAAAAAGGTTTCACTGATGTATTTCTTCAGGAAAGAGTCTCTTGCCAACAGAGGTTAAGCCAGTTCTTCACAAGAATTACCTGTGGGAACAGCAAAGCTGCTAATTGGGAAGGGAAAGGCTGTCCTCTGGAGCAAAGGGAGGAGAGGGTTTAAGAAGAGGTGGATGATGTCTGTTTTAAGCTGGGAAGCTTCCTAGATACATATCATTAGCTCCTGGAGCTTCAGAGCTGCTTTTGCTGTCCAGGAGTCTTTCAACCTGTGGTACAAGGGGAAATGATATTTTCTTGCTGTTCCCAGCTTCACCAGTTCAATTGCTGCCTGTGGAACTTTAAATTAGGATAGAAAGTACTTTTGCTGGAGTTTGGGAATGGAGGTGACACTAAGGCATTAGCAGCAGGGGGAGAAATTGGGCAGTTGCAGAGCAGCAGGACATGGCCTGTCCACATGGAGAGAAGGTGGAGATCCCAAAGGGAAAGCTGGGCTGAATTGACCTGTCCTCCATCACCTTGGAGTGGGTAGGAGGAGAAACTAGAAGAAAGGATTATCCTCTCAATTTTGATAGCTGTAACTGTCATACAAGATGTAGTAGTTAAAAGGAGGAATTTCCTGAATGCAGCCCCAAAATAGTTCTCCGTTAAAAAAAATACCAGCCCTATCACACCTTTCCTGACAGACAAAGACAAAAAAGCATGTAGAGAGCATGACAGCAGGGCATTGGAAGGCAAGTGTCAAGACTGCAGCATAAAAAGAAGAAAGAGAGAACATGGATAGTAAAGGAAAGAGAAGCAGGCCTGGGAGCGGTGGGGGGAAGGAGGATGGGGAGGTAAAATAGTCCAACAAAAAGAGTGTGAGGCTTAGGGCTGGTCAGGCGGTGGCTACTCCCGAATTTCTGACCTTGGGCAAATCACTTTGTTGCTTTACTCCATCATGCTTGTCTGTACTCAGTGCTTCAAGATGGAAAATAATGCTTATGAGGTGATTTATTTATTTATTTTTGTGTAGCAGAGAGTACAGGGAGACCATCACCCTGGCTCAGATTTAAGCGTTACCATGATACAGATTTGAAGTTCCTCTTACTGATGAGGAGGGGGGAAAAAAGGGTGTACTGTTTGTGCACAACTTATTCTCCCTTTGAAATTTAAAGGGTGTACATGTGGGTCTGCATGGGGTGGAAGGGGTCCTTGGACACTCCCTCCGTGCAATAGTTCAATGTGGAATTAAGCTTTTCAGTTGTAACTCTGACCTTTTAAAATGCCACAGGCCTCTTTCAACGTGATGAGCAAAAAAAAAATAAAAAAAAAAATTGTAATATAATCTCTCAAAGTAGAACTTGTATGAACTCAAACAACAAATACAACCTTTTGTACAGCCTGGCATAAAGAAAACTTGTATTATGTACACTGAGGTACCAACAAGTAGGAAATAACAAAAGTTAGAAGAACGGGGAAGCAGAGAGGCCACACGTTTAGGGTCTGCAAAGCTGCTCTTAAATAACCGATCAGATCATAGAATCATAGAGTTGTCTGGATTGGAAGGGAACTTTAAGATCATCTGGTCCAACCATAAAGCTAACTGATAAAAAAAAATAATCACTAAACCGTGTCACTAAGCACTGTCAACCCAACTTTTAAATACCTCCAGGGATGGTGCTTCAGCCACCTCTCTGCACAGCCCACTCCGATGCTTGATAGCCCTTTCAGTGTCAAATTTTTCCCCGATATCCAGTCGGAACTTCTCCTGGCACAAGTTGAGGCCATTTCATCTTGTCCTATCACCTGTGACTTGGGAGAAGAGACTGAACCTCACCTCTCTCTACAACTACCTGAAAGGAGGTGTTAGAGTGAGAAGGTCTCCCCTCAGCATCTGTTTCTCCAGGCTGAACAACCCCAGTTCCCTCAGCATCATCTCCTTGTAAGAGTTGTTCTCCAGACCCCTCACCAGCTTCGTTGCCCTTCTCTGGATCCGCTGCAGCACCCCAGTGCCTCTTTTTGGTGATGTTTGAGTCATTTTTGTGTTTGAATTGTTGGTTATTGTAATGGCTTGATGAATGAGTAATTTAACTCAATATTATGCTTTTAATTGTGGCTTACTAATCCCTACATGCTCATTACAGCCAGGATCTGGGTCTGTCCGGATATTACATTTGTAGCCGTGCTTGGACTTTATTTTGCTGGCTTTGGGGCAGACTTGAGAGGACTGGCTTGTTCCAAAGAGCACACACTGTTTTCACTGGCTGATTAAGTGTAATAAATGTACAAAGAAATGCAAGCGTAGTGCTTTCTGTGTGATTCTGGTTATCTGCAGCTCTTGTGTTGTACCTGGGGAGTCTCACTCCGTTACCCACTTCCACGGGAGGAGGAAGAGAGGTTATTAGTTGCCAAGAAAAGAAACTCAAACCAATTTAAGTAAGAACTTGGAGCTGCCAGCTGTAACCCCGGGCAGTATGTGAGGCTACTGCAGAGCAGCAGAAATGGAGCCATGAAACAGGCAGCAGATTAACTGGCCCACAATGAAAACTTGGATTTCTCCCCTGGAAGTGAAGTTCTTCACTCCAAAGGCTACAAAGAGCTTTTTTTTGATGTGGAGCACTTGCCTTTGCCACAAGCCAACCTACATTTCTATGCTGAAACAATGCTCGAACCTGTCCCTTTCTATTGCACCACAAATGGGATACTTTACAGTTAATACCTAATTTTCCCTGATTGTCTCAGGCTGTTTTGTGCTTTTCACAGTGAACTTAAAGTCGATTTGTGACTCAATCGCAGTTATTACAGACGGATGTGTTAGCTGGGGTTGCAGTGACTGCTGTTGGGGCTGGCGCAGAGATTTGCACTCAAACCCCATTTGTGCTCAGTGTTTGAATTAGGATTCCCAGATCTGCTGCAGCCTCATCAGAATACACATCTCCTTTGCAATTTTTACAATAGAGCGTTTTATGACTTTTGGCAGTGGTAAACCTAAAGCTTTTGAGTTTGTCTCTGCAGGTAGCTGGTGGGTGTCCTTCCAGGGTTAGGATTTCTTTTAGCAGTTTGTTCATCCCACTGTCCCCTCTGGGCTGAGCTTCTCCAGCTCTTGTTTTGCTGTGCTGGGCATGGATGCTCCTCTCTGCAGTGCTGCTGGCTGGGCTCACGACTTACTGCTACAGCAGCATCCGCCCAGACATCTTCATCCCAGATTCACCCCGTATCCATCTGCATTTCCTGTTTTCCCTCTCTTTTCACTTTATAAATTTCATTTCTTCCTGTTTTAACCCTGAAACAAAACTGTCTTGTATTTTCTTTCTACCACTCTTTTCCTTTAAACCTAGATTTTTTACAGCTATAATGTGTTTCTTTCACCATCAATTCAGAGTACTGCCAGCTAAGCAAATACTCCAGTCCAGATAAAGCCAGTTCTGTGAGCCTTGTTCCCCTGACTAGCTTCTTTGCCACCACAGCAGCTTCTCTTGTTTTTTTTTATCACACAAGTATCCAGTTCAAGTTGGCTAAATTTAAGTTGTTCTGCACGTGACTATTGCAGAGACAGAGGTGCGTATGCTAAAAGGGAGTTTCTCTGTCCTTGGAGAGAAACTAAATAGATTGGGGAAGTCTGAAAGGGTGATTCAAAGCTGGAATTTGCTTGCTCTTGCTGGAATTAGCTCACTGCAATAAAATTGTGTAAGTTGTGGCAAACCCTGTTTTCAGAGAGGAGAAACCAGTGACTTTGTAAATCTGCTTTCAGAGTTAATCACAGAATGATATGGGGTTGGAAGGGATCTCTGGAGATCTAGTCCAACACCCCTGCCAAAGTGGGTCCTCCTACAGCAGGTTGCACAGGAACTTGTTCAGGTGGGCTCGGAATATCTCTAGAAGCAGGGATTCTGCCACCTCTCTGGGCAGCCTGCTCCAGGGCTTTGCCAGCCTCAGAGTGGAGAAGCTCTTCCTCATGTTTAGATGGACACAAACTTGAACATTGGAAGTTCTATTTCCACTTGTCCTGTCAGTGGGCACCACTGAAAGGCTGGCCCCTTCCTCTTGACACCCACCCTTTAAGTATTTCTAGGTGTTGATCAGATCCCCCTCAACATTCTCTTCTCCAGACTAAAAAGACCCAAATCCCTCAGCCTTTCCTCATAGAAGAGATGCTCCAGGCCCCTTATCATCTTGGTGGTCCTTTGCTTACCCTCTCCAGCAGTTCCCTGTCCTTCCTGAACTGGGGAGCCCAGAACTGGACACAGTGCTCCAGATGGGGTCTCACCAGGGCAGAGCACAGGGGCAGGATAACCTCCTTTGACCTGCTGGTCACACTCTTGATGCACCCTGGGATGCCATTGACCTTCTTGGTCACAAGAGCATAAGTCCTAAGATAATGCTTCTTTAAGAGTTCCTCGCACAGATTTCTGCAGGATGGGGAGGATCTTGCAGTTCAGTCCCACTTCAGAGCAGCACACGTAATGACTGTCCCATAAGGAAGAATAAAATCCAAAATGCCATGTAAGACCTGTCCTGCAAGCTGTTGTTGACGGAGCCAAAAAATCTTCAAAATATTCTGATTTCTAGTCTTGGTCCTTACCTTTTCTTTCCCCTGCTGGGAGGATAAATATGCACACACACAAGAAAATCCCGTGTTTGTTCTGTCATGTGTTGGACAGAAATACATCTAGAAAGGACTAGAAGTAAATATAGCACTTCTCTAGAAGTCTTGTCTTTGCTTTAGACAGGCTGTGTTAGACATGAAATCTGTTTATATCTAGTGACAAATTGCTGTGCAGGAGGAGCTGGTGCTTGTGTGTCTCTTCATGTTGGGGGGGGGAGGGGGGTGCAGCAAGACTGTGCTTGCATTTGGTGAAATAAATGGCAAACTGAAACATGAAGAGAGAATTCTGTACATTTTACTAACTGAAAAGGCCTTGTGTTGAGTTTTGATTTGCAAGTGGTGGTTTTGTTAAGGAGCAAACGTTGGCAGTCCAAATAGTTTTGTGTAAAACTGGGGAAATGCAAGGAATGAACAAATGCGAGATGTTCCTTACCCCCTGTAGGCACGGTCTGTCTGGCTCATGTCATCTCCTTGGATAACCTGTATCCTAAAGAAAACCGTCCCAGTATATATCTGTATTTGAGAAGCTGTTAATGCTGTCTTTGTGATGAAAACGCTTTTCTTTCAGGATCGTGTGTCGAGATCTTGAACACCCGAGTGTAACCAGCTGGCATTACCCTTGGGACAAAGCCTTCTTCTTGGGATGAAAAACACTTGCTCTGTCACATCCCTTCAGTTTAAAGGATTAAAACTGCGCAGTGTCCAGCAGTGTCAGCCCACTCCGGCGTGATACCTGAAAGAGAATTATTCTTGGGTTTGGGCTTGTTTTTCGTTGTGGTGTTTTTTTTGTTTTTTTTTTTTCCCTTCTGTTTTTTAATCCCTCTTTGGCCTGTTCTTGTTCCCTTGCCAGTCCCTCCCCACGTCCACCCACGTTCATAGCAATCCAGAAATGTTCCAGACCCTGAGCCGCGGGAGGAGCTGAGCGAGCAGCCAGCGACCCTTGCAAGGAAGGGATGCTGTGGGACCGGCATGCCGAGGGCTTTTTTTTTTCTTTTCTTTTTTTTTTTTTTTTGGCTTATTGCCTTGGTGAAAGAGCCAAATTCCCTTGTGCCCTGGGTTGTGACTGCATTTCCAGTAACTTCAGCAACCTCATTGTTTCAGGTCTGTGGTGTGGGTAAGGGTTAATGTATGAGGCTTGTGATGCAGTTCACAATGTTTGAGGTGAAGTTGTGGAAATCTATTGGTCTCGTGCTCATTTGTGACCTCCTTTTGGTATGTACAGGATGTAAATATGAAGGTGGATGTCTCGTGGTCTGCCCAGGGTGGATGAGGATGATGAGCCTTCTTCCTTCTGCATCATATATCCAAAAAGATAAAGGATCCAAACTTTTTATATCCTGTTGGCATTAGCTAATTTGCATGGGTGTCCCTGATTGTGGCTCAGATTTGTGGATGAGGTTTGAGGAGGAGCGTAATCCAGTTCAGTTTGTGGTTGTGATGAAGGCTCTGCAGTGTAAACGTGCACTGGTGTGGGTGACTTTGGTGGCACTCAGCCCTTGGTGTATGGATGCAGCCAGTGTGGGAGAAAGATGGTGCAGTTTTGTACACAGCTGCTTTCTGGGGAACATGAGGGATGGAGCTTGTGACTTTCATTAGGAAAGGGGCTGCTTTCCAGCACGTGTGGGGTTGTGCAACTTCTGGTCTCGTCCCCCCTATCCAGCCACAGTGGATGGAGGTGGCAGAAAAAACCTAGCCCACAGAGGAGCATTGCTTAAAACATTGATTTTATGATTCTATGATTGTGTAATGGACATGCCTAATGGACATTATTCCCTTGGGTCCTGTTGTTCCTTCTGGACAAAAGACCTTGCATTGAAGCCAGGGAACGAAGAGAGAGATTTGCAGGAGAGGAAAAGCTGGAGACAAAGTCAACCAAATAAGACCCAGTGGTGAAATCACAGAATCGTAGAATGGTTAGAGTTGGAAGGGACCTTCAAGATCATCAAGTTCCTGCCCCCCTGCCATGGGCAGGGACACCTCCCACCAGACCAGGTTGCTCAAAGCCCCATCCAGCCTGGCCTTGAACACCTCCAGGGATGGGGCATCCACAACTTCTCTAGGCAACCTGTTCCAGTGCCTCACCACCCTCACAGGAAAGAATTTCTTTCTAGTATCTCATCTAAATCTCCCCTCTCCCAATTTAAAAGCGTTACCCCATTTCCTATCACTACGCTTCCTGACAAAGAGAAATGAGCGATATGAATTCGCCGTGTGGATATCCTCAATTTCCCAGGCTTCTAGCAGGCAGCCGAAATGAAGAGGCAGTGTGGCTGGAAGGAGCACCCTCTCTGGGGACCGACTTCTGAAGTTACAGCCAAATTATCTCCTGCCTCTATTCATTGCAGTGGATTTTTCTGAAAGGCGTGTGGTGCTGGTGGATCAGGCAGGGTATGAGGTGCTTTGGATTGCCCCCGTTGGAGCAAATTCTGGGGTATCTTTGCTGCTTTACCTGACTGGCAGATTAAAACTCACACAAATACGCGTGGATTTGGCTTGCTTTGAGAACAGATGAAGAAACTCCTGTTATTGGACACGTGGCATGAAATGCGGTGGTGATGCTGAGTGTGGGAGCAGAGGAGGGGACTTGTGCCACTGCCATGTTCCCCCTGCTGTGCTGGCAGCCTCTCTGGGAGCTGGTGGCAGAGCTGTCACGGAGCTGAGAACCCCCCCGAGCTAGCTCAGGCTCCCTTTAGTAGGCAAGAAATCACCACATGTAGAAGCACATGATTCTCATTACCCGCGCCCGAGTGTCTGCTGGGGCTGGATTGCCCAGATCCCCGAGAGTCGCTCAGTAAGAAACAGCACATACATTTTCCTTGGGAAGGAGCAGCTGTTTATATACAGTGAGCAGTGGGTTCATGAGCGATTATTAGGAAAGCATTCATTTCTAATCATAAAAAAGGCATTTTTGTTGTCGTCTTTCCTCTAACACACACAAGTCAGAGAGTCAGGGATTTTTATTTGCCATGACAACCAGTGAAACCGCTGAGCCCTGTGATTTCTTTATCCTTCCTATGATTAAATCTTTTATTTATTTTTTTTTTTAAGGCCACGTTGCTAGCAGAGTTGGGAAACATCAGGTGTTATTTGTTTTTCTCATGTAGATTAGGCAGGATTTAATTTGCATGTTTGCTTGGGAGCTGTAGAGAGCTGGAGGATATTGATATTTCCATGATTCATGGTAAGAGCGGTGTCTCAGTTCAGAGTTACTGTGTTGTACTGAAGTCTCTTTTTTTTTTACTTTGCTCTTTGATATCGTGCTGAGGGGCCCTGGCTCCCACAGGACGAAAACCATCATGGGACCCATCGGCGCTGCTGAGGCTCAGAGCCTTGAGCCTTGGAGTTGTTGGTTTACACATGGTACAAACGGCTTAGAAGCTTTATGAGCCAATAAATCTTTCCCTGTTCTTGTGCTGGGGCAAGGCTTCACAAAGGCAGGAAATGTGATGGATGTGACTCCTGATGCCTGCTCTGTGTGAGGACTCCTGCTGGCTCCGGGTCCGAGCACTTCACGCTAACTGAAAGCCTGGGGGTGGTGTTACTGTCAGCCAAGCTCGAGTGCCAGCATTTATCCTCTTCTTAAAAATTTCTATCTTCTGCTCAGGAATTTCCCCAGGGTGCCAAATATAGATTCAACACCAAAAAAAAAACACCCAACAAACCCAAAACCCAACACCAAGAGCTGCTTGTGTTGCTAAGGAACAAAAATACATGCTCGCAAACACGGTGCTGATGTGAACAGTTGTGTCCCCATGACCGTGCAGCTGTGAAGTGTGAAAGTCCCTCACTGGGCAATGACAGCACTGCCCAGGCTACATGCTTTGTGTTGGCACTGGTGCCTACAAAGGACTGGCTCCTGTTTGCTTTAAGTAAACAAAAGGAAATAAGTTTTTGCTTTCTAATATTATAGAATTGTTAGAGTTGGAAGGGACCTTAGAGATCATCCCTGCCATGGGCAGGGACACCTCCCACCAGACCAGGTTGCTCAAAGCCCCATCCAGCCTGGCTTTACCTCCAGCGATGGAGCATCCACAGCTTCTCTGGGCAACCTGTTCCAGTGCCTCAACACCCTCACAGGAAAGAATTTCTTCCTAATATCCAATCAAAGTCTTCCCTCTTCCAATTTAAAACCATTACCCCTTGTCCTATCACTACGCTTCCTGACCAAGAGTCCCTCTCCTGCTCTCCTGTAGCTCCCTTCAGATACTGGAAGGCTGCTCTAAGGTCTCCCCGGAGCCTTCTCTTCTCCAGGCTGAACAGCCCCAGCTCCCTCAGCCTGTCCTCATAGGAGAGGTGCTCCATCCCTCTAATCATCTTCGTGGCCATCTGCTGGAAGGCTTCCAACAGTTCCATGTCCCTTCTATGTTGAGGACTCCACAGCTGGACACAGGACTCCAGGTGGGGTCTCACAAGCGCAGAGTAGAGGGGGAGAATCACCTCCCATGACCTGCTGGTCACGCTTCTTTTGATGCAGCCCAGGATGGGGTTGGCTTTCTGGGCTGCCAGTGCACACTGCCGGTTCATGCTGACCTTCTTCCAATCCTTCTATTCCAAATCCTTCTCTAGACCTAGTATTACACCCAAAGAGGCCAAACCTCAGTAGGCTGCTGCCAGGAGATCAGTAATAGTAAAGGACAACCTCTGTGATTTTATGCGATATTACATATAAATGCAGCAATGTCTATATTGGAAAAGTCCTGAAAGATAGTATTAGTGATGGAAGCATATTTTTGAGTAAAAGTACTGTGCTTTGGGTGGTCTGTTATTACATCATTGGGTTGTTGAACATTGACAACATCAAAAGGGTGTGTATTGCCCATGCAGAAGCTGGAGTTGTGCCTTCACCTTCTCTCCAAATGCAAATCTTGACCTGCAAATCTCTGCAATAATTTATTAACCCGTGTGGCTTGAGATGGGGAGTAGCTGAGTTGGGAGTGAGGTGAAGACATCATTTATCTGGGCTAGAGAGCTGCTGTGACCAGTGTGATCTGTTAATGTATGCAAGCCCATGGAATGCTTGGTTCTGCAGGGGGAGGCGGGGGGGGCACCCGCTTATTCTTCAAGGTATCACTTTCTGCAGCAGCTCTAAATAATGAATCTCAAATACCCTGCCCTTGGGACTTTTTTTTTAATTATTTTTTTTCAAATTTCAGGCTTTTAGGTAAGCTGGTTGAGTGACATCCTGCAGTGGAAGGAGACTTAGAACAGAAAGCTTCTACTGAAGAGCTGCTTTTTTGCTTTTTGGGATTTCTTTTAGTGTCAAATTTAACCTCTGTGGTCTCCTGAACTGCAGCTGGCCCAAAGCTGAAATGGGGTTTTAACAGCAGATAACTGTCCTGGATGAGAAACTGTGCTTTTGTGGTGGTTCAGGACAAATGAAGAGCACTGTAACCATGAAACTGTGAGGGGAACTGAAAACGGGCTACGTGTTAGCGCGTGAGCTAATATTTGAACAGACTGTGAATGTTGTTCCTTGTTCTATAAAGAGACCTGTGGTGTCCTTATAGAAATTATACAAGTCAGGAGCCACGATATGAAATGTCTGTTATAGAGGTAGTAGCTATAGCTTCTCATAAAAATGAATTTCTGGGTCCAGGGGTGTAAAACCTATCTCTGCTGTCCCACCCCCAAGTTTTTTTCCCATCTGGATTGGGTTCCTCCTGCAGCTGGCAGGGTGCTGGGTGCAGGCAGGGCTGGGAACCTTCTCTTTGAAGGCAGCAGGAGTTGGGTCAGCTTAAGCCAGCCCTGAAGCTACGCCCAAGTCTCTGTTATTTCCACTTTCTTCCCCTTCTGAGCAACTTGTTTTCATGAAAACATCTGCTTCTCTGGCAGATACAGCTAAAACTCTACCGAAGTGTTTCTTTGCAGAAATGCAGAGAATATTCCCTGTCAGCTCAACTGCTTGCCAGATGGGCTGGCTCATCCCAGTTGGGGGCTTTCCGTCAAATGAGAGCATTTTTAGAAGAGAAAACTTCTTTGAAGGGATAACTCTTTTGCTGGTGGTGCAGTTTTGAGAGGAGGCAGAGGATATGTGTTTGGGTGCACAAACATAATGCTGCTACAGATTAAAATGTGCTTCCCATCTGGAAATACAAGGAGGTGATGAGCTGGGGAGTGCTGGGGCCATAACTAGACTAGGACTAGGCTAGACCCATCACCCCAAACTTGATATGACCATGGTGGGCCCTCTGGTATGAAATGGCAAGGACAAGGGACCTAGGAGATGAGCTTCTCTGAGCTGCCCTCATCTTCTCTAGCATCTTCATCTCCCTCCTTGCAAGGATTTGAGCATCTCCTCCCAAGGCTGCTGTGTTGCCTCCGCCATTTTAGGAGGAGCCTCCAGTGTTTAACTATTTTATTCCTCCATTGCTTCATGTTCAAAAAAAGCCATCATTTCTGGGGGAGAAACCTGCCTTTATAGTGCATAACCGATGCAGAAAGTCCTTCCTAAATACCTCTGGGTTGTTGTGAACTGCCACCTTTTCTCTTGTGGTGGCACAGGGGTGTGATGCAGAGCTCCCATGTGGCTGGTTGATGTTGCACGTGTGGTTGTGATAAGAGAACCTCCAGCAGAAGCACAGGGTCAGTCCTTTATTTCCTCGTGTAAACTGAAAAGAAACCCAACAAACCAAACGAAACCCCCTTTTCTCTTTGCAATCCTCCTCTGCAATAGCAGGCTCTGCTCTCAATTTAGAGGGCATACTTGAAAGTTTGGCCCGGAGAAGTCAGCCTTCCCTCTTGAGTCACCAGGAAGACACTGCCCCACAAAATCCAGATGTAAATGACGTAGTGAAGGTGGGCTACCTGCACGGTGGGATAAATCACCCTAATAATTTTGTGTTCATTCCTGGAGAAAGCTCCTTCAAGCTGTTGTCTTGGAAGGCTTCTTTGCCTTCGTAGGCTGCAACGTAAAAACAAGTGAGGTGTTAGTTAGGAATCAGGATTCTCTCACTGACACTTTATTGGTCAGAATGACAATTCTTAGAGCTGTAGAGTCTTGCCTTTTGCAGTTTTCAATCCTTGCTATTTTAAAGGAGCCAGTGCAAGTGCATGTAACTGTAGCAGGAGAAGGTGCATCTCCTCTAGAGATCTGGTGCTATGGGATGCAAACTGAATCTGCTATGGAGGAATGATAGGAACTGTGTCTGCTCCTCAGGAAGTGTAGCTGTCTGAATATTAGTAAGATCAACACAATGGATAATTAAATATGTTGTCAAGAACAGTGTGCCAAGGCATTTTTTTTTTGAGGCTCTTTTATTTAACAGTGAGGGTGGTGAGGCACTGGAACAGGTTGCCCAGAGAAGTTGTGGATGCCTCATCCCCGGAGGAGTTCAAGGCCAGGCTGGACGGGGCTTTGAGCAACCTGGTCTGGTGGGAGGTGTCCCTGCCCACGGTGGGAGTGGTTGGAACTTAATGATCTTTAAAAGGTCCCTTCCAACCTAGATAATTCTAGGATTTTTACCTTGTTTATTACCTCTTCCCTTTATTGATAATATTGCTAATATAACATATTTTGTGAAAGTTACCTTTTAAGTCTGATATACTTGTCCCAAGCCACCGAGCCAAGAGCCAAAACTTGTGGCTTTGGCTTTTTTGTGGATCCTGTGAACAAACAGTAAACTTTCATCTTAGTATAGGAGTGGATTTTTGTTTGTTTGCTTTGTGTTTTCATGTGGTGATGGGTTTTTTGGGGGGGTTTGGTTGTTTGGGTTTTTTTAGCTTTTTCACTGCTACTGCAGGACACCATTGGGCTGTCACAGCATGGCCTCACCAGTGGCATGACATGGCACAGGAGCATCATGCATGATGCTGCGTGGACCCCACAGTCACAGGATAACAAGCACAGCCCTCGGGGCACAGATCTCTGCCACATGAAAGTGAGATTAGATGAAGATTAATGACTTGTTACTTCATTAAGTTTGATGGAGAAGTCATGTAAATCCTACTAAATCACAAGGTTACTTAAGCAGAAATCACAAGGTGGAAATAACTGCTTATTTGTTTTTAAATTAAAAAGGATTCTTACAAAACAAAACCTTATTATCAAAAACTTTCAGTTTGTTCATCCCACAATCAAAACGAGATGGTCAACAGCAGTAAGACACATCATTGTTGTTAAAACTCAAGAAAGTTTTCTTGGACCTGCTTTTATAACCCAAATATGTACGTATTTGTATTTCACAATACATTTGTGGGGCTTATGTCATTGGTTAATGCCATACTTATGCTTATGATACTTCTGTATTTGCAGCCTCATTTGAGGCATGATGTTCTTGTAAATATTTCATCAAAATCCTGTAGTTGTGATAGCTTTTCTCATGTCTTGTCAAAAACATTGGTGTCAAACTGTCTCATCTTGCAACTGTTTTATCGGAGCCCTGCCACACGGTGTCAAAACATCTCCATGTAAGACCGTGATGCCACTCAAGCCCTTGCCAGCCCAGCAAACTAATGCTTCAGGAGATGTCTTTGACTTCTACCCATATACACCTTTCACTTTGAACGTAACTTTCTTATAAACCAGGGACAAATCATTCCTCCTCCAGCTTTGCCACCCTGCTTGTAGGGCTGCGGTCCCCAAAACCCTTGCCCTGCTCTGGGGAGCCTGATCTGCACTTGCCTGATTTCTGAAGGCAGGGTAATTCTTGCCTGAGATGCTGACGGGTTTCCCCATTTCAGTGGGTCAGGTCTTGGTGCGGGAGCTTTATTTCCCATTGTAGGGAGCTGGGCTTAGGAAGCTTTCCTGGCTTTTTCCATGCAAGGCACGTTCCGGTTAATACTTGGCTGTAGTTTTAAAAAAAAAATCATTTTGAGTTTGTTCCTCCCCTTTCCCCCACTCTTTTCCCTTTGGGAAGAAGCTGTTGTTTTTGAGTGGATAAAACAGCAATTTTTGGCTGGATTTCTGGCAATGCAGTTTTCCATGCTTGGCAGTCAGCCTGTCTGCTGTGCTGGCTCAGGATTTAACCGCTTCCATGCAAAAATGGGTCGCTGCGGAGCGTACAGCTTGGTGGTCCCCTGATTTGCTCAGATGTGCCCAAAACCAAGGGAGTGTTGTTTTGAACATGCACTAGTGGGTCTCCGTGCCCAGGCGTGTCTTGAAAGATGTTTATAAAAGCATGTGATAGAGTTTCACTGATTTCTTTGCAGTCACAGCCCAGCTTCTGCTAGTAAACGGAGCGTGGGGATGTTCTCCTGCCTGGAAGCAGATTCCCTGAGATGGTGTGTACCCTGGGCATGCTGCTGCTCATGTGTGGTTTGGTCAGCCACTGTTGTGGCATTATGGATGTGCATGTCAGCTCTCTTTTTTTTTTTTTTTTCCTTAAATCCTAAAGAAATGAATTTTCTACGTGTTGTTTCACAAGTATTGTGTGTGTGTGTGTCTCATTTTTCTTAAGTAATGCAGAAATTGGATGAGTCCATTTATTTGAGCGTTGGGAATCATCATTGGTTACCAGTTCAATCCTCAAATACATTTGATGGAATATAGCTGACTGTCGGCGTGTGATATTTTACACTTCCATGACTGTTCCCGACACCAAAGTGTGTTACGAATGTCACTAAGTTTCTCCTCCTTCTAGAAGGTGGGAAAGTTAAATGAGGACACTGCACAGCAGAAGCTGTGCTGTGTCTCTCCTGAAGAGCCTCTGGAGGCACTGAGGTTGTCAAGGATGTGTCTGACCCAAACACAATCCAACAAAATATGATCAATGGTGTGTGTTAATGCTGCTTTAGACATCAGTACTGGAAAAGCCCCCCACAAAACTTCACCCAGCAGTGGACAGTATGGACACAAAGCCTTTTCACCATCAGGGGATAACAGGAGCACGTGAAAATCCAAAGATTGCTCCTAAATATGACATTTGCCACCTCCAGGATTAGGCAAACCAGGCAGATAGAGAGGAAAGTCTGCAACTGGCTATCTGTGGAGATGAGGAGAGCTGGTGTCCAGCTGTGGGCCATGGGAAAGCTGGACCCTCTCGTGTTGAGTGTGGGCATCACAGCTGAGGATCCTGCTCCTCTAACCTCCTTTTACCCAGTAAAGTAGAGCTGCTGCTCTGGATGCTTCCTTTGGATTGTACTGGCTTTGCATTTACCTGCTGCTTTTATAGTAAAGCACTTGTGATCTCATGTCAGTGGGTTCCTCCATACTTAACTGGCCAAGCTCCCAGAGGTCAAATACTCTGTGAGCCATGGTCTGATCAAGGTAGTCTGGTGAGCTGGAAATTTTCTCTGGTGGCAGAAGAGGTAAGGGGAAGGGCTGTGTGATCTCTGCAGTCACTGATGCAAAACCTCTCAACTTTGGCTTTTCTGTGTTTTATAGAAACGGCTCTGAGAGATAAAACGTACCAGTAGTATAAGAGAACTTGCATCTACTCAGCTCACTTGGTTTCTCTAGGATAAATACTCTGAGGAAAGGGTTGAAGAGCAGGAATCTCTCCAAATAAAATTTTTGGGTCAGGAGGAGGTTTTCGTAATATACTGCCTTTTCCAGCTGGAAAGTTTGGATGCAATTTGTTCCTTTTTTTTTTTTATGTGTCTAGACTTTTGAATGGGGCTGCTGTGCATGGGGAAGCCCTACGCTTCCATCCATAGTGTGTGTAGTTGCTTGATTCCTTCTGGAAGTGTTGCATGGACTTCTTGAGCTTGGACAGGCTGGAGAGTTGGGCCCAGATGAACCTCATGAGGTTCAACAAGAGCAAGTGCAGGGTTTTGCACCTGGTCCAGAACAATCCTCACCATCAATACAGACTGGGGGATGAGGTGTTAGAAAGCAGCACTGAGGAAAGGGACTTGGGGCTGCTGATGGAGGAGAAGCTGGACATGAGCAGGCGGTGCACACTTGCAGCCCAGAAGGCCAATCCCATCCTGGGCTGCATCAAAA
>VZRU01012311.1:31715-46533 GCA_013398155.1 Pedionomus torquatus
CAAGTTATTTCCTCTGAGGGTGGTGGAACACTGGAAGAGGTTGTCCAGGGAGGTGGTTGAGGCCCCTTCCCTGGAGATATTTAAGGTGAGGCTGGATGAGGCCCTGGGCAACCTGGTCTAGTTGGGGGGGTCCCTGTGACTGCAGGGGGGGTGGGACTGGATGACTTTTGGAGGTCCCTTCTGGCCTGGATGATTCTATGATTCTATTAATTTGTCAGTGGTATTATGAGTACACTGCAAGCCCAATGCACCATGGAGGTGTATGTACTAATCGTCTGTAGGTGACACGTGGCATAAAAGCTGCTGTGTTTCTGCCTAGGAAATCATGCTTAGAGGCACACTTGGGACCGTCTCCCTTCCTATGAAGAACCATTCCTTGATGAAGAGGCAAGTTTAGGATTGCTGGTGCATGAGCAACGGGCTATTGCTCACCTGGAATGGAAAGTGTGATGGGAGGAGATAGGAAACACCAGGCTCTACAGCCCCTGTGTGCCTGCAGTAAATACGCAATGAATATTTCTCCCTTGAATTTGGAAGATGCATCCCTGGAATTCTAATGTCACACCAAACTGAGAGCGTGGGTCCCCATGTGCTTGTGGCGTTGCCACCACAAGCAGAGAGGCATGCATGATCCAGGCTTTTGTTGAAGATAAAGGTTCTCTCAATTTTTCCAGTGTGAATGGAAATGAAATTAAACCTTGTAGAGGGGAGAAGTGAGGAAGGTGGACAAGGGAATTGAAGGAAATCGAGGCTTTTTTGCAGAGGGGTAGGAGCTGGGCTCATGCTAGCCATCTGCAGGAGCCCGCTTGGGTTGGCAGTTGCTTTGGAAATGAAAATATTTTATCCTGAGTTACATAATGCAGCAGCACGTCCAGACCTGAGATCCCTGCAATTTTCTGGCCTGCAAGGAATAATTTTCTGCTTGAAATATTAACCTTAGCTTTGAATTTCCTGGCTCGTATGGCATGTGTGATCAGTGTAATATCTGTGTACATAACTGCTGCTGTTTGAACTTGAGATGTTTAGGTAAATTTGTTTGTGTTTATAGCTGCTGGATAATGAAGGACAGAAAACAGTTGTTCATTAAGATTACATAAATACATCAAAACCTGCCCTGACCTACTCTTTAGATCCAGCAGGTGGAGGAGGCTGCAGATTCTTCTCTAATTTAAGCAGTAAGTTGTAAACGAGGATTTGAGGGGTGGAGTAGAGCTGAAGTGCAAACTATGAATGTTTCTGGCTTAATACAGTTTCAGTCTTTATCCTTAAATGTGGAGAAGCCTTTGCAGTATAGTTTTTGGTTTGGTTTTTGTGGTGAAGGGAGTTAAATCCAGTTGGCAGCTGGCTACGAGTGGTGTTCCCCAAGGCTCTGCTGGGGCTGATTCTCCTTTATCAACCGTCTGGATGAGGGGATCAATTGCACCTCAGCAAATTTTCACTCTCTGCTCCATTTGTCACCTGGCCCTGTGGAGATGCAAACTGCTGCTCCATGACTTGTGCACCTCTAACTTGGAAGACGTCTGAGGCGCCACAGAGGCTTAGAAACAGCAGGTTATTTCTGCTTCATTTTTCTAAAATGAAGGCTTCCAAACTTTTTTAGATGGGGAAGAAGGTTTTGGACTTCTGACAAAAAGCTGTCCATCACATTTCCTGAGTGTGCCTTACTGGTGATCTTCAGTTAGGGTAAAACAGGCAGAGGCTGGCACACAGTGTGGTTGACTGAGAAGGGATTATGATACTTCAAAAGAGCAAGCCTTTTTGAGCCAAAACAAGGCAAAATCATCATCATAGTGCCTGCTCTGATCATGCCTCGAGGTGGAAAGTCATCCTCAAGCAAAGGAGTCAAGAGCGAAGTGCAAGAGGTTTTCTTTATCAGCTAAAAACCTCGCTCATGCTGGCTGGCTGTTGGATGGTGCTGGTGTAAAAGCTGGTGAGGGCAGGCAGAATAATGGATTTGTTTATTGGAAAGAGAACTTGATCACTCCAAAGTCATTCATGTCTCCCAGGTGATATCTGAACCCTTTGCATTTTGTCTCTGTCACGTATTTGATACCCAGAGCCCGAGAATGGCATGGTCAAGAGGTGAAGAGGGATGCTCTACACCTCTCCAAACTGTATGGTTGAAAAAACACTGCAAAAAGATAAAATAATTGGTTCAGATAATGACAGGCACTGTCAAGTAAACCAAAGTGGATGAGAGGGAAAACTAAGAGGGGAATGGAACAAATGCAGGGAGAGGACGTAGTATAGGGGAATATGCTAAAACACACCTGGATATCTTATTCCCTGAAGCACATATTTACTGTGGATGAGTAAATTGTGGCTTGTGGTGAACAGGAGAAGCAGGTGGGAGTGCATCTTTCTCCTCCATCAGCTGTGCTGCTGTCCCACACCAATAGGCAGTGAAGAGCCCATGGCAAGGTTAAACAGAGGACCAAGTCCTGCTGACCAGGCTACAGAAGAGTTTCTAGCAGTCAAAAGACGCTGGGAGAAACAGGAAGGACTGCTGCGAGTCTGGCTTTGCAGCAGTGCTTACTGCACAGGGAAGGCAGCCCATGGCTTCTGTGCCTCCTTTTTTGGGTGTCCTTGTGGGAGCTGGAGCTTGTTTGTACGAGCTTGCATAGGGGGAAGGAGAGGTGAAAGCCCCTTGCCCCAGTGCATTTGTTTTGGATGGATCTCACCAGTCTTTTGGTTGAATTGGAATTGAAAATGGAAAATACCAAAAACATTTACTGCATTGTCTTGCCCAAGTAAAGAAAACCATCCAAACCTAAAACACATTCTGCCGTCCTTTGGCTGCATTCCTGCTGATGGACCACTTCTCTGGATGGTCGTCCTGCTTTGGTTTTCCCCTCCTGACCTTGTGTTCTTGCCCACAGTGACCGTGCATGGGGCCATGTGGTGGAATGGAGCAGAGCAGTGACCCAAACGAAAGAAAACCATGCAAAGCCAATCCCCCGTGAGGCTGGTGGGAACAGCCCTGAGGGATCAGGAGCTGCCAGGGCTGGGTAGAGTCCTAGCTGTATAAACCACCCTCAGGAAAACCAGCTGTGAAACCCCATTTTCTGCCCTGCTGCCGGCCTCAGGCTCTGCTCCTGTTTCATCTCGTGACGGGGCACGTCTCTGCTGTAGCCAGCCCTGCTTGTGATTTAAACAGATGTGGTGAGGGGTAGCTGAGGCACAGACAGGCATCCCATCCCCTGCCCTTGCCGCAGGGTCTGGTCTCTGCCAAAGGGTGGGACTGGCAGCTGCGGCTCTAACACCTTCAACAGGGAGGGAAGGCAGAGCTGTGCGACTGAAAACACAAGAAAACAGAAAAGTGGGGGGAGGAAAAAAGACACCCCAAACCAAGCAGTGTTGCACTCTGTTTTCTTTCCTTTTTTTTTTTCCTTTTCTTTCTAAGCACATAACTCAAAGTGTGATGTGTTGCTGAGATGCACATTCCCCAGCCGTGGCGAAGGGGACAGAGGTTGAGACACGCGGTCCCTGGGGAGAGGGAGGGCTGCGTGAGCCTGAGTCAGCAGCAAAGGTCACTTGGCCCAAAGGCTCCTCTTGCAGAAGTAGGAGATTTCGTAACGGCAACTGACGCAATGTTTCTGTCTTGTGGTAGGTTGGGGGGTGTGTGTGCATCAGAGGTAGAAATGCCCGTTTTGGTGAACAGGGGAGTGACAGTGCAAGGCTGGTCACCCTCACCAGCCCGCTCCACCTCCCAAATCACATCTCTCTCTCTCTTCCTTGCTGCTCAGCCCGTTTCTTTCTCCCCTCCTGTGCCCCCACTTTCTGTGTCTCTTCAGTTCTGGCATTTAATCTCGTCGTCGCACTGTTTGTTTTACAGCCTTGGCTCATCTTCCAGTTCCCATTTGGGGTCATTATCGCATGTGATTAGTCTTGGAGCCTAATGAAGGAGATCAGACATAACTCTAGGGTATGTCTGAGCCATTTAACGTTTCTGAGCTCAAAGATCTGCAGAGGAAGTTTATTTTTAAGCTTCCTGAGAAGATAAATTTGAACGTTGAATTGTTTAGGGTACAAGTAATAGAACCAAAATCCCTCTAGGAGGGAGCAGTGCCCTCTGGGATTTGAAGCGTCCCAGGGATAATTATCCAGTGCTGAGTAAGTCTCATTAGTCTTGAAATAGCTTTTAGTGGATGATCGCATTTTTCTCCACGTTGGCTTGCATGAAAGCTTGAATCTGTATATTAACATTTAGCCCTCATTGTAAGAGCACTGTCAACAGGTTCTAAATACTGTTGGTCTTCTCCAGTCCTGCTCTGGGAAAGCCAGGCGTGGAGGTACACGATTACACAAAATAACAACCCCAGGAAATGAAAATTGGCGTTTTTTTGAGGCAGCTTTTTAAGGTCCCGCTCTTTCACAGTATTAAGAGATAGGAGGGAGCTGTAAGGTCCTGTGTGTTGGAGCAAGGTGAGGTTAGAGCATCCTCAGGACAGCTCCAGCTGCTGATGTTTGGTGGCACTTTGCAGAGTACCATAGCTCCAGCTCAGCAACGCAGCAGCACAGCAAGTGCCGTGCTGTGTCACCAGCACAGGAGAAGTGACATGTCTGTGTGGTGACTCAGCCGTGTCCCTGCTAGCCATCTGCTGATGTGATGTACATCATTAGTCACTAATTGGTGTGGTTACCTTTTTTTTTTTCCAAGGCTACTGGAAAGGCCAAGGTTCACATAGACGTGAAGCCGCTGAGTCAGTCTTCAACCTGCTTTCATTTTTAGGTTCACCAGGGTCTTGGTGGTGCTTGGGGAGCTGTTTCAGTGTGTTCTGCCAGGCAGACCCAGACCATCTCAGTTTGATCTTTTTGACTGTAAGCCTGTCACAGTTGTGTGGTGGGACTGGGATATGTAGCTGGGTGGTGTGCAGCCACAGCAGGGTGGCAATGAGCCATCCCAAGGAAGGACCTCTGAAGGCAGCAGGAGAGGGCATTCTGCCTTTGGGCTGAGTGTGAGAGCTTGTTTAGCCCAAGTTGCATTTGTTTTCTGTCAGCTCTATGAAAACCCTGTAAGCAATCTAGGACTTCACTGAGGACTGCAATTTCATAACACTTTTTTTTTTTCCCCCAACTTTTTTTTTTTTCCCCGTACCCATCACCTACACTTTTCATCTTTGGCTCTATCTCCTCATCCAGTGTCTAACTTATAGGTACTGGTGGGCTTGGTACCAATGCTCAGATATGGCCTTGCTTGGCATCTCAACTGATGACTTGTAAATCTGTCTCCTTACAGATGTTTCTTAGGCCATTACTCCAGACCAGTCTCAAGACAGGTCTGGTGCCAGGTGTAATACCTAGATCCTCCTGGACACAGCTGGGTTTGGGCACTGCCCTTCTGTTCTCGCTTGTCCATGGTATTTTCCATCTGCCTAAAATCTCTGACTGAGTCTCTTCTGCCTGTTGTTCCTTTTCTCAAAGGTTACAGAGTCTCTTTGGCCATGGTGTTGGCAGCACCTGTGGGTGCACTGGAGGTGTGGGTACTCTCATCCCTTGCTCAGCCCCAGCAAACTACATTTATCGGTTCAGTTCTTCCCATATTTCAAATGGCCTAAGGAAACTCTGTCTGTCTTCCATGTATAGGGAACCCTGCCCATTCCTGTGGTGCTGATGAAACGTCACTCTGCATCCTGCCAAGGAGGTTGGACTTGATGTGTACTGGGTACCCCCCAGGATCCTGTGTTCACTAATGAATTTAGTTTTATGCCAAGCAAGCTATCCTCGCAAAACTGAAGAAAGCTATAATAATAGTAGCAATGGTAGTAGTAGAGGGACTCTTTGTCAGGAAGTGTAGTGACAGGACAAGGGGTAATGGTTTTAAACTGGAAGAAGGGAGATTTAGATCAGATATCAGGAAGAAATTCTTTCCTGTGAGGGTGGTGAGACACTGGAACAGGTTGCCCAGGGAAGTTGTGGATGCCCCATCCCTGGAGGTGTTTAAGGCCAGGCTGGATGGGGCTTTGAGCGACCTGGTCTGGTGGGAGGTGTTCCTGCCCATGGCAGGGGGGTTGGAACTCAGTGATCTTTAGGTCCCTTCCAACCCGAACTATTCTATGATTCCTAATAGCATCTGTTTTTTCTTCTTTTAAAAAAACCTCTCATAATGTACTTCAGCTGAACTGTTGCTCCACTCCCCACTACGATTTTAATAAATGAGCTCTTTCTGTCTTTAAAGCAAATACTGCTGCTTTTATTTTGATTTAATTTTAATTTTCCCGTCTGTTCTACCCTTGTATGTGCTACAGCCCTGTTATCTGTGTACCCAACACCTGACTGGAGGAGTTCATGGAGGGTTTTGGGGTATTGCCCTAACAGAAATAAATTACACAATCCCCTCAGAAAAGGTGACAAAATCCACACTTGTCCCCTGGAGCTGACGTAATTAACAGTGAAGCAAACATTTTGGGAAATCTAGGAAATGGTGTCTAGGGCTTGTGGAGCATTGCTCCAAAAGCTGAAAACCAACATCTCTAATTCCTGGGCAGACAGATGAAAAGGTGTGAAAGCTGAAACTTGGCCAAGGGTTTGCAGCAGGTGTTGTTGAACTACGTGGATGCCCCAGTTCAGCGTGGGAAGGGCTCCTCTCCCTTATCTGAGGAGCCACGTGTGTGCCAGGAGACCTTTGTTCTGAATATTTGGAGGAATAAAGTTCAACATGAATAAAAGGGCATTTCCCCACTGCCTTGGTTCATGTCGTGTTGCATTCTCTCTCTCTTGCAGCTGCGTAAATGAGTATGGAAGATTATGATTTTCTCTTCAAAATTGTTTTAATTGGCAACGCCGGTGTGGGCAAGACCTGCTTAGTCCGTCGCTTCACTCAGGTAAGGTTGGCCACCTCTTGGATGTGGGATGATGGGGTGGGGATAGCCCTGGGATGTGAGTGTGGAGCCTGTGGCTGTGGACTGAGGGCTTTGCTGGCGTTGCAGCTCTAAAGTAACTCGTTGTCCACACTCTTGGTGCGTGCATCACCTGTAGCAACATACTAGCACAAGCAGTGCCTCTGTATCTAGTGCTGTTCTTAGCCCTGTTGAGGATCTTGGAGAGTATTCATCCTTCTCCAAGGATGGAAGGTCCTCTCTGAAAGCCTCTGGGATTTGAAGGTGCTTTGGACCAGTTATAAGGACCATCACATCTCCCTGTGTGCTTCCATGTGCCTTTTCCTCCCTATCCCTCTTCCCGCTGCACAAAGCTCTCCCTGTTATTTGTCATTAGCAGATAATTAAATAATCTGAGTCTGGGGTTTCAGTCTAGTGTCTTCTGTTAAACACCAGGTCTTTTTTTTTTTGTGGCAGAATAACAGGGAAAGGACTAGGTTTCTGTAATGTGGGGGAAGAGAAGGTTTTGCATGATGCACTTTAAACCGTAAGTTGTGGGGTTGTTTTTTTTGCACTCCCCACTAGGAATGGTCAGGAATTTCCCCCCCTTCTTGTTAATTTTAGTCCTAAAGCCACAGTGATTGCTACTCTCCAGTAGCAATAAAGCCAGGCAACCCCAAAGGGTTAACCAAAATCCTGTGGCCACTCGCTGCTTGTGCTTTGGCAGTGCAGCTGCTGTAGGGGATGGATGTGCCCCAAAATCAACATGACTTTGTAGACCTAGGCACCAGAAATCAAAAAGCTCTATTTACTTATTCTTTTTAGTGGTTTGCTGTTGCTCTTTTCTGATGGCGCTGCAATCAAATGCCACCAGGATCACGCCAGCTCTTGCCATTGCTGTGGCACCGGTAGAGTCTGGGTCTGTGCTTTGCTCCTGAAACACTGTGCAGGGATGTGACCCTGGAGCTGGGAGCTGTCAGAAATTCCTTTCTGTGTCGTGGCCTGTGGTGGAGGAGAGAGGGAAGGTGTGAAGTTGCAGAAGCAAAGGTGTTTCATCCCACGTGGGCACTCAACACCTCTTTCAAGGCATTGGGAAGTAGAATGGAAGGGCTTCATCTGTCCTTCTCCTGCCTCTTCCAGTTGCACAGAAGCAAAAGGGCTTTTCCCCTCTCTTTTTCCCTGCATGCATCCTCCTTTTTTTCTGTTTCCTCACTTCTGAAGTCAACGATGTGCTGTGTGACTAGGGATGTGTGAGCAGGGAAAGCACTGTGAGGCTGAATTATGGTAATTTTGTGCTGGGGAAACATCCTATTTTCTTCTCTAAACATGTTGGAAATAATTGTCCAGGGAAGGGCAGGAGGTAGGAATAGTTTTGGGACTGGAGGAGGGTGGGGATTGGCACCCAAAGAATGCTGCACCCAAATTTGCTCAATGAAACTTTTCTTTCAGGGGCTTTTCCCACCGGGTCAAGGAGCCACGATTGGGGTTGACTTTATGATTAAGACTGTGGAAATAAATGGTGAAAAAGTAAAGGTAGGAGCTTGATGATTTTCAGCATGAACTCATGTGACGGTACATAGTTGAGATGTTTCACTGCTGGGAGGCATTTGGGCACATGGGGAAGCCCAGGACTATATGGTATGGCTCAGGCAATGCTGGGTATCATGCTTTGCAGCCCTCTTCACAATTACCATTGGAATCGTAACAGTGAACCTATTCTAAGGGAGAAAATGAAACAGGGAGGTCTTGCAAAACTTGTCCTTGCTTAGGAGACGCTGAGATTGTGCCTGGCTGGGGGTTGAGGAGGCGCCAAGAAGCGCTTCAGTGCAATCTCCGCTTGTGGCATTTCTGGTAAGCAGAAATCTGTTGCATTCCCACTGGGATATGTTCAGTAAAGGTCTTCTGTGAGCTCCCAAGACTGCTGTTGGGGAGTGCAGGCTCCTGGATGAGTGATTATGAACAGCAAAGGCTTATCTTCCACTTCTGCCAAATTATGGATTTGGGAGACATGGAGGTGGATGTAATACTGATGCCTCAGCCAATGGGTTGAAGTGAGTAGGGCAATGTCCACATTATTGACTCTTTCATCCTCTAAAATAGAGTGGTTGCAACCAAACTGCTGCTGGGAAACTGGCCTTGTCCCATGCTAACTCCCAAGCTGAGCCTGAGCATCACTTGGCAGAGAGCTCCTTTGTCTGGGTCAACACACTGGGGACCAGCATCATACTTTAATGGGATCCATGGTTGGGTTCCAGTGCCCAGAGATATTGGCTGGCACTGCTTTGCTCATTAGTAGAGATTTTGTTAGAGCTACTGTGGTGTTCCAAGAGGTTGGAGAAGAGTATGGTTATCTGAGCCTCTAATGCCAAAGTGTGCAAGGTTCTTAAGGTGCTCCTGAAATTACTGGCTGCATCAAAGTGAAAAACAGCAGTTTTCCCCTTGTTGCCCTCATCAAATCTAGAGGCGAGCAAATTGGGAGAGCCACAGCAGTCTGACAGTGGCTGAATGTGACATTGGGACCCGTTTTTAAGCTCATGCAAGTGATGTGATGGAAAGAGTGAACTTGTGTGGATTTTCAGCCCTGGTTTGGTTTTTTTTTTTTTTGTAACCTGTATTTCCGCACAGAGGGTTTTTAAGAATGAAATGAGGTGATGTATTCCTAAGTTTAGGGCAGATTTTGGAAGTCGCAATCCTGTCAGCAGGCTGGCACCGTGCTGCATGAGGAGCTGTACAAACCAATGGCAAGTGATGGTCCCCAACCAGAAGACCTTCCAGCCTGAGCAGGTGAAGAACAAGAGGTGTAAATACTTTCATCTATAAAGACCAAGTTAATGTTCAGCATGTTGCTGCTGGAGTGGGGCAGAGCAGCAGGCAGTGAGGATCATGTGTAGCCCCAACACTGTCGGTGCTTAGTTTGATGGTTGTGATGCTCATTAGCAGTCATCTGGTGTAGTGGCATTAGTCAGGACATGGGTACTGCTTATCCAGGCTCCTCAGACAGTAGAAATGCTTCTTTCTGCCAAAACCAGCTCCAGTGGAGCAGCTCAGAGGACCTAAGCTGGTGAATAGCTTAAGAACTGCAGTGAGGGTAGAATTTTTTATTTTTTTTTTTCCTTACATACCTGGCTTAAACCAGCTGTCTCGATACTGACCTGGTCAATGGAGGAAGAAAAGCAATCTCTGAGGAAGATTAATCCCATCCCCTTCAGACACCTCTCCTTTCCAGGTCTCTAGTTCCCTGTCAAGTACAGATGGAGCCTTAAGAACATCACTTATATGTGAGATATGGTTTTTGTACAGGCCAACTTGCCTGAAGGATTTATCAGAGTTTGACTAATCCTGTTTTAGGACTACCTGGGGGTGAGGATGCAAACTCCTTCAGAGAAAGTTGGGAGAAGTTGTGCCAAGGTGGGTTATTCCAGGGGGTTCGGGCAAGCTCTACAAACTACACGAAAACTTGTCATCGTGGTAGGTCCCTGCTGCCCTGTGAATGTCAACTGAATGCACAAGTGTCCACCCCAGCAGCTCTCACCTTGGGGCTGGCTTGTGTTTCACAGAGCCCTAGTGAGTGGTAGCTGGTTTACCAGATATATTTCACATAGCAGATAGTCAGTTGTTAAATCAAAGTACCTCTCCCCACCACACCAGTGAAGTAAATTGAAGTCAACAGAGCTCAGCCACAGTGACCAAGCCTGGGAGGAAGCTTCATACGATATGTTTGCGCATTTGAATGAGCCTTCCAGCATCTGAAATAGAATCGGAATGGATTTCCTTCGGGGAGCGAAGTCGAAACATTTTGGAGTAAGCAGTGCTAGTGAGAATAAACATTTAATGAGGGAGAAAACCAGGAGTGAGTCAGAGCGCAGCGCAATAAAAATGACATCTCAGTCAAACGAGGCGCTTCCCTGCCTGTTAGCTCATTTCACAGTGCTTGAGCAGTGACTGCGCTGCTGGGCCAGAAGCATCTCTCGCACGTCCTCTGGGATCCAGGAGAAAAGAGCAAAAAGGTTTTCAGACTTGAAAAGAAATTATAGATTTCTAGAGAAAAATGCTTTCCAGCCTTTGAAATGGCACTTGAAAGCCAGTGGAGAGGGACTTGCTAGCACGAAAGCGGCGTGCAAGCCACATCAGATAGGAGTGGCTACTAAAGCTTGCTGATAGATGAGCCCAGACAGCACTGTGCATTGAGGGGGCTTTTGATCTGCCTGGCCTTTCCCAATGAAACCAAAAATGTGTACAATGCCATACAAAAAGGCTATACAAATTGGAGCCAAGCAGAAGGCGGTTATCGTGCTGGTCAAAGCCTAAACATCCTCAGTGCTGCAAACAGAGGGCTAGGGCCATAGAATCATCCAGGTTGGAAGGAACCTCTAAAGGTCATCTAGTCTGACCCTCCCCACAGTCGCAGGGACACCCCCAACTAGACCAGGTGCCCAGGGCCTCATCCAGCCTCACCTTGAATATCTCCAGGGAAGGGGCCTCAACCACCTCCCTGGACAACCTCTTCCAGTGTTCCACCACCCTCAGAGGAAATAACTTGTTTCTAATATCCAATCTAAATCTGCTTTTCTCCAACTTAAAGCCATTGCACCTCGTCTTATCACTGCAGGCCTTTGTGAACAGACTCTCCCCAGCCTTCCTGTAGCCCCCTTCAGGTACTGAAAGGCTGCGATTAGGTCTCCTCAGAGCCTCCTCTTCTCCAGGCTGAAAAACCCCAGCTCCCTCAGCCTGTCCTCATAGCAGAGGTTCTCCAGCCCCCTGATCATCCTCGTGGCCCTCTTCTGGACCCGCTCCCATCAGGTCCATGTCCTTGCTATATTGAGGGCTCCAGACCTGCACACAGGACTCCAGGTGGGGTCTCACCAGAGCAGAGTGGCAGAATCCCATCTCTGGATCTGCTGGCAACACATCTTTTGATGCAGCCCAGGATGGGATTGGCTTCCTGGGTTTGTGACTGGCCATATGGACTTGTGATGGCAACGGGTGGAAACGTTCACACATATGAAGTGAAAAGTACATGCAGATGTTGGCAAAGCAGGAAGCATCAACTGGGTCCAAGAAAACAAAGGTCTAGGTTTTTCTGCAGGCTGAGTCTGGCACTGTCCTTTGGCTCTGAAAGAGTGAGACAAGTAAAATGGTCCCTCTGCAGTATTTCATTTTATTTTATTTTATTTTTTTTGGCAGAACTGATCATGGGCTGAAGTGCGAGATGTGTGTTTTGCACGCAGAAAGAGTTTGTCAGGGGCTGTAAGGTCGGGGATTCTCCCCTTCTGTGTTCCCCACCCCCCCAAAAAAGACTCAGGGCTGCAGCCAATGAGAAACCCTCTCCCCCAGGGCAATGCCTTTTGCTTTCGATGTCTGTTAGGTTAAAGCAGTGGAAGAACATACTCACATCAAGTTTACATCAGCTCGGACATCTTCTCAATAAATGCAAAACATATATAAGCTGGAGTTAACCAGAAGACCAATCAGTGAATGTTTTATCCTGGGAAATAGCTAAGCAGTGATAAAATTATCTGTATTTTTCCATCTGGCAGAGTTTGGAGGCTGTTTTGTTTTAATGGGGATTTGTTCATCGTCTGAATTTCATGTGCAAGTAATTTCACTTATGGTTTTATGTGTCACATAACTACACGTGCCATGCTCAGCCCTTTAAATACAACTATGCTGAGAGATTAAACGCGAAGGTTCCCAGGAACTGTGAGCCAGCCACAAATTACTTTCTCTGCAAAAAAATATGTGCTTTTTCAAAATCATACCCTGCATTTGAAAGCTGCTACTGGGGCCTCTCATTTCAAGCTAACGCGTTTATGATGAATAGCTGGCGTAGTGCATCTCTGGAACTGGGCAAGAATAAGGTTTTCTCTATTATGGGCTGCTGAGTATATGGAAAAAATCTCAAATACTTTACCTTTTTCTTCCCAAAGTACACAGGATTCTGGCTGAAAGTCACCCTTTCACATATTTAATTCCAGGGAGGGGTGCTTTAAAAAAATAAAAGCTGAAGCAGAGACGTACTCTTTTATGTTGAAATGTTTTAATTATGGATGTTTGTTTCTTTGACTGCTTTCTAAAAGAACTGAGGTTTTGGTGACCCACCAAAAACTATCAGATGGGGAAACTTTTTTTTTAGGCTGGGTTCAGTTTGTATTGGGAAATGTAAGTTGTCTTCCTGGACCCAGAGGGTCTGGCAAACACTCATGATCTCTTTGATGGAGTTAAGGACGTGCCAACTGGTTCTGCGTGTTGGGAAGACAGGCAGCAAGCTGGATGCTGGAGTTGAAATTTGGAGAGAGGAAAGGTGTTGAGAGTCCCTGATCAGCCTTCAGCTGAGCTCCTTGTTCACTCCTGTGGTTTCCACCCATCCATGCATCATCTCAGAATAACTATAACTAGCTTTGGGAGCCAGAGGAGAGGGTTTCTTATTTCTTCTTGGGTCGAATGCTGCAGTTAGATGGACTTCAAGGGCAGGAGAAGCAAGTTTCTCCCTCCAGCGCCTGCGTTGTAACTCCAGGCCAGCAGCTCTGCCCGCAGCAGAGGGAGATGCTAGAAGTCACATGAAAGCCAGCAGATCTGTGGCTTCCAGGGGCCATCGGCTATGGTGCCAGCTGACTTTGTGCCTTGCATTTCAATCCACAAGTGCAGGAACAGAAACCAAAAAATGCTGGGGGAGGGGGAGCCAAAGGAGAGAAGAACCTTCCCAGCGTTGGTTGTACCCTGAAGGAGTTTTTTTAGGTCAAAACAGTGCTGCTATCAAATAAAAAAAAAAGGAAACTTTTTTTTTTTTTCCTTTTCTTTTGCCACCCTTCCTTGTTATGCCAAAAGCTGCAGATCTGGGACACGGCAGGACAGGAGCGGTTCCGGTCCATCACGCAGAGTTACTACCGCAGTGCTAATGCGTTAATCTTGACCTACGACATCACCTGTGAAGAATCCTTCCGGTGCCTCCCCGAGTGGCTGCGAGAAATCGAGCAATATGCCAGCAACAAGGTCATAACCGTGCTCGTGGGTAAGTGACGATTGTCCCTAGCGGGGTGCGATGGTGTGAAGAGAGAGGGTGAGCTGTGTGTGTTGAGGGACTGGTGGCAGATGGAGGTGTTAGCAGGAGGAAAATGTGGTGTCTGTGGGAACTGGTGGTGCAGGATGCTTCACCCAGTGCTTGGACCATTCCTTCTACAAATAACCCCAAGATGCTAATAGTGGTGTTCAGGGTACCACAGGCACTTCTCAAAGTACGGTCCCATCACAGATTTAAGGCTTTTGCATGCACAAGGTGGCTACTTCCCACCAGTTGGTCCTACATGGAACTAAAATGTTGATGGTGCAACTACCAACTGTGCTAAGAATAGAGCAGCTTCCCTCATGGCTTCCAGCTTGGATATCAACAAGTATACAATGCTCTGTTCACATTAAGGTTGTCTGCAGGTTGCTACACCCCATAGCTGTGGGACAACTGGGGTATTGTCTCTATGGGGTTGGGATCTGCAAACCAGGTCAGGATGGGTCACAACAAGCTCATGCAGTGCTACAGGCTTGGGGAAGAGTGGCTGGAGAGCTGCCTGGGGGAAAAGGACCTGGAGCTGTTGGTCAACTGTCAGCTGACTATGAGCCAGCGGTGTGCCCAGGTGGCGAAGAAGGCCAACAGCATCCAGCCTCTATCAGGAACAAGGTGGTGAGTAGGACTTAGGAGGTGATCGTCTACCTCTGCTCAGCACTGGTGATGCCCCATCTGCAGTGCTGTCTCCAGTTTTGGCTTCTTACCACAAAAAAGACATTGAGGTTCCAGAGTGGGTCCAGAGAAGGGTAATGAAGCTGGTGAGGGGTCTGGAGAGTAAGCCTTATGAGGAGTGGCTGAGGGAGCTAGGCATGTTTAGTTGGCAGATGAGGAAGCTGAGGGGAGACCTTATCGCTTTCTGCAACTACCTGAAAGGAGGTTGTAGAGAGGCAGGGGTCAGCCTGTTCTCCCAAGTAACAGGACATGGGACAAGAGGAAAGGGCCT
>VZRU01012311.1:57734-69845 GCA_013398155.1 Pedionomus torquatus
TTTTTTTTTTTTTTTTTTTTTTAAACACTAGTTCTTCTCTTCAGCCTTCAACTTGCTCTTTTCATGCTCAACAGAAGACTGCTTTTTCCACTGGAGTTCCCTAATGTCCTGCCTCACTGGGGACCTAGAATTGTTTTTGGGCAAGATCTCCCATTTTAAGCCTTCAGTCTTTTGGTCAATACATAAAGTTTGTGCTCTGACTCATTCAGGGGATCAGATTTTCCCCCTTGTGCTCTGCTCCACATCGAAGATGACTTCTGCTAGCACCTACACTGAGAAATGAGCTGTGAAGCTTGAAGACACCATGTGTCCTTTATTGCCTCCTCCGCTGACCTTGAAGCTCCTTCCTTGGTAAATGTCTGACGTGAGGGCTGGACCATCTGCTCCCTGTTTCCCGGGAAGCTGGCAATTTGAGTTGGTGATAACGGAGAGAGGTATTTGGAGAGGGAAAAAGTCCCTGCATCCTTCTAGGTAGGCAAAGGAATGGTAAAAAAACATCCTTAAAGATCAGACAGCTTGGGAATTAAGTATTTACTGAAAGAGAGGAGAGCTGGAGTGTGTTGCCTGTGGGGGTAATGGCTAGAGAAGCCAGACCAAGCTCCTCCTTCCCCCTGGAATACTGCACCCAAAATAAGAACTACAAGGACCTGTTGGACCAGAGGAGGTCACAAAGGTGATCAGAGGGCTGGAGCACCTCTTCTATGAAGACAGGCTGAGACAGTCAGGGCTGTTCAGCTTGGAGAAGAGAAGGCTCTGGGGAGACCTTAGAGCAGCCTTCCAGTATCTGAAGGGAGCTACAGGAGAGTTGGAGAGAGACTCTGTCAGGAAGTGTAGTGATAGGACAAGGGGTAATGGTTTTAAACTGGAAGAAGGGGGATTTAGGTCAGGTATCAGGAGGAAATTTTTCACTGTGAGGGTGGTGAGGCACTGGAACAGGTTGCCCAGAGAAGTTGTGGATGCCCCATCCCTGGCGGTGTTTAAGACCAGGCTGGATGGGGCTTTGAGCAGGTTGGTCTGGTGGGAGGTGTCCCTGCCCATGGCAGGGGGGGTTGGAACTGAATGATCTTTTAAGGTCCCTCCCAAACCAAACCGTTCTCTGAAAGGTAAGGGGAAGGTGAAGAGTGGCAGCTCTTCCTTGCAAGGAGCATGTAGCTGGTGCAATGTACAACCTGGTGGGATGTGCAACCTTTTCCTCCTTGTTCAGCAGGGGATGACTCTGCCCTGGGTAAAGGATTGTAGAAGCACAAAGGCTCCCATGAAAAAAGGGAACAAACTGTCCAGGGGGAAGAAATACAAGACTGACCGACTTCAAGAGCAATCTCAAGAGAGCTTCCTGCCTCTTCTCTAACTCCTTACTGAAAGCTTGGGGAGCTGTGCCCAGAAGATGTCAGCTTGCTGACAGGGGTCTGTCACACAACAATACGTTATGGTCTCGCTGTGTGTCCTCTCGGACAAAGCACAGGAGATCTGACTGCCTCACGTTAATTTCAGTGCTACCATACAGACAGTCCTGCCTAATTTAAAATCTAGTCTTGATTTATGGGTTTCTATGCATAGGGAATCAACCATAAACCCGGTATGCGTTTTCAGGGGTTTTATTACCTTCAGAATTAAACATGCTGAGCTTGATTCTTTTTGTGCAAGCCTGTAATTACAATCACATCAGCTTGCACCAAAGCTATCACTTCCTCTAGCATGTGGATGAATTCCCCGCTGAATAAAATCACTCATGCTGGACAAACCATCTCATGTCAAGACGCTGTCAGGTCTAAGATATAGACGTTCTGGCAGCGTTTCATCACCAGTCGCATCAAGTTTCTTGTGCAGCTCTCGGATCCGGTCTAACCCCCACGATAAAGTGGGTGTTGGTCCAGTTCATCTCAGGGGAGAGCTTAAAGAGCCAGTGATACTGCAGCCTCGTACTATGTGGGAAGCTGTAGTAGAAAACTAGTTTCAAGCTTTATTTATTTGAGCACTGATGTCTTAAAAAAAAACCCCACCTTTCAATATTGCCTTCCATATGAGTAATGCTCCTTCCCTTTATTTCTGCTATGTAAGCTGGAAAGGCAGATTGACCATTTCCAAGCAGGCTACTCCATGTTTTTCCACTTCTGCCTCACACAGACTCACAAAGCAGGACTTTATTGGCAATAAATAAAAACATCTGTTGATCAGGCGCAGTGCTGGGAAAGGCAGGCACCAGCACAGGCGTGGTCACTGGGGCTCGCCCCAGAGCCCTGGGCCATCCTGACAGTTGTGTGTGGCAAGCACAGGGCTAAAGCTCGGCCAGGGAAGCCATCGACAGATTATCAAGCCTTTGTGGCATCTTCTGTCACCCTCGCGTCCCTTTGGCTGTACCAAGAAGCCCTGCATAGAGACTTGCTTATCCCTCACAGCACAGCATTGCCACCTTCTGCCACGGCTTGGGCTGGCATCACCAGCACAGCACTTAAAAGCGACGCCACTCCCAGGTACAACGCTTGAAGTTTCATCATCAACTTATGCTTAACTCTGCTTTTTCTCCCCCTTTTTCTTTTTGGTATAACTGGGTGTTCCTTTTTCTTCTCTTTATGTCTAGGAACCGGGGACCACAGGGAAGGAGGCTCGGACATGCAAGAAGAAACCTCCAGCCTCTGGCTACCACCACCGGCTGTTGCAGCACCCTTAAACACTGGGAAGAACTTCTGAGTTGTGCTGGAGTATCTGGCTGGGTAGGACAACAGGGAGAAAAGATGGTTTGTTGGTTAAAGTCCTTCAGTGATACCCTGAGTGAGGCAGTACATTCTCTTAATGTTGGACAAGTCTTTGAACCTGTGCCCCTAAGTAGTGGGGGAAAAAAACCCAACCCCAGCCACAAAACCCCGCTGACTGCTAGGGACATGGGCACAAACTGGAACATAAGAAGTTCCACCTAAACATGAGGAGGAACTTTTTTACTTTGAGGGTGGCAGAGCATTGGAAGAGGCTGCCCAGAGAGGTGGCAGAGTCTCTGTCACCTGAGACTTCAAAACCTGCCTGGACACGTTCCCGTGCAACCTGCTCTAAGTGGACCTGCTTTAGCAGAGAGGTCAGACTAGATCATCTCCAGAGGTCCCTTTCCACCCCGTATCATTCTCTTATTGTGTGAAAAGATGCCAAAATGCTTCACCTACCTGTGCTTGATAAAGTGAGATCTATTGAATACTCACACATTTACAAAATTTTTTATTGCACATTCTAGTTAATTTACAATAAGATATAGTAACTGGAAATTCTGTTTTCCCCCATCTCTGTGGTACAAAGATCTGCAAACAAACATAACTCACCTTAGGAAGCCATATGCCGATAGGTGTATAAATGACTTAATTGTTAAATAGCTCTTTTCTTCCACTAGCTCCTTCTCAAAAGTCTTAAAATAATTTAAAAGTGACACAACATAGAAACATCCTTTTTTAGTAATTTGGCTCATTGGAAAGAGGGCTCCATCCTTGGAAGAACAACTCAGGAGACCAGCCAGTTGCCCCTTCCAACATACCCCCTGAATAATTTGTACTTGAGAGGAGATCCTTGCCTTCTGAAGGGGAACATGTTTCCAGAATGGGATAGTTTAAAAACGAGGCCTTGGTGACACCTGCAGCTACAGGAGTTGTCAGAATCCCGGTTACATTCACAGGGGTTAATCTCTCATTTCTAGAGCACACGTAATTTTCACTCTTCAATTTGCTTTCAGACACAGGGTTCCTGCCAGGGTGTCCGCGGGTCGACTGCAAGTCAGTAGTCTGGCTAACGGTTTTTAAGTTGAAAGGCGCAGTTGGTTTCAACCTCTTCTTAGCAGGTGGAGGGATCCCTGCCTCAAAGCTGGCAGGCAGTTGGCTGCTAAGGAACTGCAGAGAAACAGAGCTCTTACTTTCATTGCCTTCTCTCTCACTTGGCCTTTCACGTTTCACTAACCTGCCGCTGAGCTGCTGCAGCAACGTGTTTTGGAAGGAAGACCTGGATCGCTTGCATTTGGAATGGATTTTAGTGGGATTTTTAGGGGTGAAAGTAGTGACAGAAGAGCTTCTTTCCCCAACAGGCCACCGTTTCCAAAGAGGTTTTGTCACAGGAGTTGACTGCGAATAAGGAACAAAGTCTCGAGCGCTGACCGAAGTGCATTCTGAATGGCAGAAGAGGGAGGTCACCGGTGTACTGTGCTTACTGAAAGCAGGAGGGGACCCATGCAGGGATGAGCTCGGGTTTGAACTGTTACAGGGAACATCTCCAAGATAAAGCACCGATTCAGGAGTTGCGACCTTTTCTGTCAAGGTATCTTCCTGTAATGAAGAACTGCATGATTTACTTACAAATTCTGCATGTTTTGCTGCTTCTCTTACAGTTGCATCAAAGAGATCAGCGGAAGCATCATAGCTGCCTTCAGGGAAGATATGGCTCCACAGCATCTCTCTCCTATTAACACTTTTGAAGGTATTTTCTGATAATTCAGTCAAGGCTTTTAGTTCTCTTTTGTATGTCCTTCTTGCATTGGTGGGAGTTGCCAGAGCAGAGTCCCACGCCCCTGCAAATGCAAGATGTGTTCTTTGGCTTGGCGTAGCAAAGTTTTCTTTATTTTCACAACCAGCTGAAGAGCTGTCACGTGCAGAACGCACACAAGTAGCTGCCTTGCTCCCTTTTAAACAGGAGGTTTCTCCATGTTCAGCAATACCCCGCTGACTAATAAAAGACCAAGCTGACTTTGAAATGTCAACATTTGCCTCTTTGGACCACACATATCTGCTCTCGGAAACAGAAGGCTCTGATGTAAGTGGCAAGGACTGTGATAGAATAGGCACATGAGGTCTAAAGCAAGATGCTCCACATTCCTTGTCAGCTGAAGATAAAAAGCTAGAGGAAGACTCACATTGTGACACCTCATCACTCGGAGGATGTGCATTTGACTGAACACAAGCAGGCAATATGTTCTCTGAACAATCATTCTCTGCTGGTGGGAAGAACCTCTCAGAGCCACTTCCTTCAGGCAAATCACCAGCTACCAGGGTTTGCCCGGGATAGGCTTTGTTAAGATTTACACCAAAGTTGTTACTCTCAAACAAGGTATGTTTGCCTGCATCAAGGCTGGGTGAGGTTACAACACTCCTGCCATCTTCTATTCTAGCTAAAAATTCATTTAGGCTTTCTGAGAATGGGAACTCCTCCCAAAGCACAGAGTCCGTGTGAGGGACTCCAGCTGCATTTATGTGATTAGAAGCTGAGGTGTCTGTTCTGTAAAAAAAGCAGCTGTGGGATTTTTCTGGGTGAGAATAATTTCTACTATTAGTCTTTAATTCCAAGGGATGTTGCAACAACCTAGAACTGTTTCCATGTGAACGCTCAGTCTTTGAAGAGGATACTCTCTCTAATTTATCAGTTGCAAAGACTCTGTCAGGCCAAATGGGCTGTGAACTAAATTCATTCCCCTCCTCTTTATTCCCTTCCTTCACAGAAGAGCTGCAAACCCATGAATCCCAAAGAGTTTGTTTGTTGAGGCTCACACTGCACGATTCTGCAGCGACAGGCCTCCCTTCTTGTTCATGCTGTTCACTCACCAGCTTTCCCACTTCCAGAGTGGGAAAGTCCCCTGCTGTTACCCAAGCAACAGATGAAGTCAGGCTAAAGGACTGCTGCCAGGACCCCAAAAAGCTTTCTCTGCCACCAGACGGAACAAAACAGGAGTTTCTGCTCAGGCTTGACAAGCTGCTGAGCTCACAGGAAGGTTCATCTACTGGAGATGAAGATGCTTCAAGTAAGTATGAGCTGTTATTACAGCTCCTGAATTTTGCTGACTGCAGAAGCCGATGGATGTAGCTGATAACACTGAAGCCAGTAACAGCAGTGTTTGGCAGGAAGAGCTGGCAAGCTGTAAGGTTTTTTGTACTTCTATTAATTCTGGAACAGTTCTGCAAGATGCTGCTGGCAGCACAACACCCTTCATGCTCCCTTGCAAAATCCTGGAGGGGAAATAAAAAACCCCACAACTTAGTGCAATGTTTAGTTTTGCGATAGAAAAAAAAAAAAAAAAACCCAACATAAAAATTAACACATCTTTTAAGTCAGGTTTAAATTTAGGTCTCACTTTTTGTCAGATTTGCAGGGAAGAGAATACAAAATGGTCTGTCACACAAAGCAGCACTCCCTGGGAAATAAGTACTGGCAAGGGCTAAAAAGGGCATCACAGCAAGAGGTTCTTTGCTTGCTGCAATTATGCAGAGTTTTGGAACCGGAAAAACAACTAAGAATTCTAAGAACAGACTTCACATAAAATGTCTTCCTCCCTTTAGGGCACTGTGTGCTTCCGGGCTACCTCCAGTGCAGTTCTGTGCAAGTGGCCAGCTGCCTAAGGCCAGTGCTTTTCTTTTATCTAGGAGGTACTGGGCAGTCCTTGAAACAAAGCACCCTGGTACCAGGCACCTGACTTGGCAGCTCAGCCATCTGAGCCCCATGGTATTTTCGATGCGCTACGTCTGTGAAAGGGAAATAAGCTACAACCTTTATCTTCTCAGATTTATTTGGAGCGTAGTGTTTCAAAGGAGCTTCAGCTGCAATTCTTTATAGAAACCGCTTCTCTCTACACAGAAATTACAGGTGAAAAATGGTATTAATAGTAGAGAGAACTATCCAATGTTTTGAGAAATGAAAAAAAAAACTTTTTCACCTCCCCCTCAAGGTCTGGCAGTGCCAGAGAGGCAAAAAAGCAAATACAGCTGCCTTTAAATTCAACAACCTTCCTGCTACTGGAGTATGTGCAAAAGTTGAAGCTGAAGGCTGTTAGCCACTGACAATACTTTTCTAGGTAAGTCTTAAAAAAGTATCTTATCTTGATTCTGAGTTTTATCTGGGAGAGTGCAACTGCACAACCGTACAGGAATGCTTACAAAGGCTCGACTAATGGTCCTCAAATGTGTGTGCAGGACCAGCCACAAGGCTGTTACCATATAGGATTACTGTTATTTGTAAAGGCATCACACCTAAAGACCTGGTTCCAGTTAAATAAAGTTAATCCATGAAGTCCTCCAACTTCCATTATTTAAGATGCCGTGCATTAGAAAAAAGCTCAGATACAAACCTCAAGGTACCCATGTGAGAGAAAAACCACCCGCCAGGTAGGATTCAGCACACACACTTCAGAATATGTATGACTCACACAAGCACCTCTTGAAGAGAATTTAGACTGTTTCTATGGAAATATTACAAGAAACTAATATTTCAAAATCTGTTAGACACATAGCAGACCCTCAGATGCATATACTGAACAGCTGTACTTTATCAACACTTTTAAACATGCTCTTAAATCCAGAAATATCCAAACGTTGCAAGATGGTTTTCTCCTTACATTTCAGGCACCAGGAAACTATGCAGCATGGGAAAGGTAGGGCAGCGCTTGAAAAGACAGTCTGTTTCTTGCTTGAACTGTACATGGTTCTTTACAGACTTCAAGCTGTTACTGATACGCGCAGGAGCTGGCACTGCTCAGGCGCTCTGAAAAGCAGCTCTGACAAGCTGTCAAGCTGACTACTGCCATTCAAGATGACTTTTGGATGCGACTCATTTAAAATAACACAGGAGTCTGGGAGAAGAGAAGCAGAATCCTTCTCATGTCCTAGCCCTAAATTTTCTCAATTTCCCTGAAGATTTTGTGCATTGATAACTCCACCTATGCCCCCAAGTGGCTACAAGCTAACGAAAAAACTCATTATAAGAGGGTATTGTGGATTAAAAGTTACCTTCACTCCAAATATAAATCTTTTTCCAATGAAACAGGTTTCCACTGCTTGAACTAACACTTCTGGAGATGCATCTATGTTTGTTTCTCCTGACAGCTGATTGAGGTCTTGAATATACCTTGAGTAAAAACACATAGAAGTATTGCACCAACAGGGGAAGTCTCAAATAGCATTTTAGCTGTAGCATAGGTAGGATACATGCTAAAGAGGAGATACTGTGCTAGCTTGAACGAAATGTAGCATGAAAAACAGGAAACCACGAACCTATGAATTCAATTGCTTACTTCACTTAATTTGTTAGTGAAATAGAAATAAACAAAACAACCACTTTCAATAGGTTTTCTATATACACAGCTTTTGGGTATTCCCTGTGTGGCTGTGATTTTTGTACCAACACAATGATTGTCTAAGGCTGTCGATACGCTGCTACCGCTTACACATCCTTTCTGCCTGCACCTTTACAAGAGCAGCAGTGTCCATGTTAAGACATGCAAATAACTCTTGTTTTTCACAGCCTACTGTAGAAAGCCTGTCACGAGAGTGTTATCAATGCTTCTACTATGGGATTTAGAAAGTGCTCATCTTTGACCCAGTGATAACACAAGGCATCGCAAATAACAGACCTGAGGAAGAAAAAGTGAATGTATCTGAATAGCCCACCCTAACAATTTTACATATCAGAAGGTCTGACGCTTATCATCTAGAAGGTCAGGCTCTGAGCACTAACAGGCATTCTTAGAAACCCCTCCTTGCTAAAGGAAAATCTGGTCATTTCGAAGACCAGTCAGAAGGCACACATTCTTTGTTTGTTTGTTTTCAAATCCAGATGGTTAAAGTAAAAACAACAGAGACTCTATCTTTACCTTAAGACTTTTCTGAAATACCGAGGAAAAATTACGTCTCAGTCTCTGGAAAAGCCAAACCAAGTAGATTGTGAAGCTCACATAGCAGGTAGTAGCTGCCTTCAATAGACAAGTGGAGGATCTCTTATGGAGAAGTAATCCATCTCAAAATTTCAAGAAGAAACCAAACCAGCATTTTCTCAAGGTCATAGGTACTAAGAAAATGCTGGAAGGGAGCACTTTAGCAGGTTTTTCCCACTTGTATCCACACCATCCAAGCTCATCTCAATTACTTTATATTGAGGAAAAAGCAGCAGTTATATCGTTAGAAATAATTCATTCCTTACCTCTGCAGATTTTCTGCGGTGACCCCAAAGAATGGATCTAAGCAACTTCCAAACACAGTAATGTCAAATAAATCATTTGTGTCAGCAATCTTCAGGGACAATCTATATCTATAGCTTGCATCTTTAGCTTCACCTGTGCAGCCGCATTTTAGACAGTTAAACCTGAAAAAACAGCAAAAAAGTAAAAAAGATTGAATATGTGAACTTCTGTTAATCACTGCTGAGGTAAGAAATTATTTGCAGCCATAAGTCCTATTATAATAAAAAAATCAAGAGGAAACAGCTCTGTTGTCTTCAGCATTTCAAATAATGAATATTCTTGCTTTGCTAAGTCAGCTCCTTCAAATTAGTTCTGCCATTCATTGATTTAATGTTCTTTTACGTGCCATAGATTTCACATAACAGTGAGATTAAAAAGGAAAGCCCATACATTTCTGGACACACCACAAGTGGAAGAGTCATAAAGGATTACCTCATGCATTGCACATATAAAATGAGAAAAAAATTTAAAAAAAGTTGGGACTTGATTTGGAGGAGCTTTCAATCAATTCTTTCCAACTTAAGAACAGCAGTGAATAACTGAACTGCAGGGGATGCACTTGGAAGCTATTAACATGCATTATATGTTCTAAACTGTCCTTTGATACTGCATGGCACTGGACACAACAGAATTCTTGATCCATAATGATCTATAAGCTGCTACTGGAAAACAAAGAGATCTAAACAGTGGCAAGTAACGTATCGGAAATTAGCACTTCTTTCTACAATGCCTGGATTTTCACGAATTTAACTTGCACTCAACCTCCTAGAGACTCCCAAGGCCTCTGACAGTTATAGCTAATGATCCCAAAAATAGGACGTACCTTCTAGAAGACAGTACCAGCCTAGAGAAGCATTTTTGACAGGCAGGATAGATGAAGCAGTAGTTCTGGACAGAAATTACAGAGGCAGCCAAGAGTCCTCTCACGCTACTCATGTGCTCAGAGCATCACCTGAAACAAGTAAGCCAATATAGTTCAAAGACTTCTCATTTTATGAGATGATAATATTAACTGCTTTTAGTGGGGTTGTTTAAACATTTCAAAAGGCAACCCTTAAGACATGATGGCCTGTTTGCAAATGGTAGCCCAGTTGAGGCAACACCTATTAGTACCCTTAATTACCGTTTTAAAAAGAAGAAGAAAAATAAAAGCTATGTAATATGAAGCAAGTGTTCTTGACATGTGCACGTCAGTGCAGATAAATCATGCAAATTCCCACTTGTAATTATGGAGTCTTTATTAGAATGATCTTTGAGCACAGCATCGCAGCAAATTTTTTTTTTTTATTTTTTTACCTTAACTTAGAATGAAGTCACAACACAGAGTTAAAAACTGAAATGACTCTACACTTGTAATTCTGCAAATGCCATCAATGCCAATGACCACGAAAATAAAAAAATGCCCAGAAAATCTCTGAAGGGCTTGAAACTGCAACTCTGTTCACGCCCTTTGAGCCAAAGAGACAGCTCTACAGCATTTACCACTGGTTCTAACAACAGGAACATATGGAACTGACCAATAAATGATAAATTAAATATTGACATAAATAATTTTTTTATTGAGCATTACTTTCCTGCAGAATAATCTTGCCTTTATTATCAGTGTACAGTCCAAAATACCAAGGTTTAGCAAACTTCCCCTATTTTAGAAAGTTAACTTTTTTCTTAGCAGATGCTAGAAACACCTAGACGAAAATACTCTAAATTAGTTCAAATCATAGAATTCAAACTTAAATAGCCAGAACATTCTCTACAGCTCAATTAAAGGCCACCTTAAAAAACCTTCTTTGCAAAAGCACTTTTGTCACAATAACAGCTAAATATACATCTCTTCTCAATGTAAGCTGCAGAATAAACTTGGAATAAGAAGCAAATTTTACATCTTCATCCCAGAACTCACTCAGAAGTCCAAGGAGATAAAGGTAAGTATGGTATTTATATGTTAAATATATGTATGTGTTATGAGATAAGTATGGTATTTATATGTTAAAAGCCACTCAATAATCAACAATGATGTTTTGTTCATATTTTGCCACAAACCAGCTCAAATCGCAGGCTATCCCTTTGCCCATTATTAGCATTCTGGTACAAACAAGATACGTAACAGGAGTACTAGAAAAATCTGAGTGACTAAATTTGTTAGTTTGACTAGTTTGGAGGTCAGAAAAATAATCACTTATCCAAATACTCCCTATGGCAGAAAGACCAGAAAAACAGAGGCAGGAAATGGTAAAAGCTTTACTGGAGGGACAACCCAAGTGAAAAATATCTCTTCAGAGCACACATTAACTTGGACTCATTTGATCTAATACATTAAATGGTGCCTGCCTTCAATTCTTGACAAAATAGAACTGTTTTGCTTTAATTACAGTATAAGGTATCAGTGAATAGTGCAAGTAAAGCATACTGGTACACAGAAAAGAAGTAATAAAAGTAAGTTTGATTTTGTTATTGCCCAAGAAGGCAGACTTGGAGAAACCTTCAGGTTCTTTATATTCCAACTGTTTTTCAACTCAGAATGATGCAAACAAAATACATTGTTATCTGCAGTTTCTAAAGAAATAATAAAACCTCAAAGCATTGCGCACTGCAGAAAACAGTAAATACTTCAAATATTCTATTGGAATATGGGAGATAAATCATAGAATGTTTGTATTCACACAGGTCCTGGTAAGAGCTTGCTTTAGAGCCAAGAGGCTCAACATTTACACCTCTATTTCTCTTCGGCAGAAATAGATGTACGTTAAAAAACGCACAGTCCCAATAGATGTGTAAAACTTTATTTTTCTAATAACCAAACCAAACCAAACCGAACCTCTGGATGCACATACCCATCCAGGGGGCACTCCAGCCGCTCCCCACCGCCAGCCTCCATAGAGGGAGGCCTTTCAAAAGCCCTACAGCCCGACTCAGGCTTCCATCAGTGCCTGCTGCCCTCTAGTGGGCTCAACGCCTTAAATTCTCCCTAAGAAAACACCCAAAACACGCAAAAGGAGTCGGAACAGGCCTCACAACGCACTTTTTACCCCTTAACCAGCGGCCTCCTCCATGACCGGCTCGACCCCCCGTCTCCCGGCCGCAGGGACGGCGCTGAAGCACTTGTCAACCGGGAGAGGGGACAGGCAGCAGCGACGGCGGCACCGCTC
>VZRU01012311.1:70772-84463 GCA_013398155.1 Pedionomus torquatus
TTTAGATTTAATACTGAAGAAACTGAGGGTGGGGAGGCACTGGAACAGGTTGCCCAGGGAAGCTGTGGCTGCCCCATCCCTGGGAGTGTTCAAGGCCAGGCTGGACGGGGCTTTGAGCAGGTTGGTCTGGTGGGAGGTGTCCCTGCCCATGGCAGAAGGGTTGGAACTCGATCTTTAAGGTCCCTTCCAACCCAAACCATTCTATGATTGTAAACCCACCCCTGTTGGTGTGCTGTGGAGCAGGTTCTATCACTTAGGAAGGTTTTTGTGCAGCTCAGCTGAGCATAGCTACAGGCAGGGAGTTTCCATGGGGATTCTGGGAGTATTTCCTTCTTTCAGATGTCTGATTTAGCCACAGACTGGATAGGATTATGTTTCTGAGGCTTTCTAGATGTTGCAGTGCTTGGTCCACTTGGTAAAATGTTCCAGGTCTTGATTATTCCAATTAAGTTGCCCTTACCTAGCATCAAAGTCTGTATTCCAAAACAAACTGCACAGTATGTTGCCAGAGAGGGTTTGGGGACTTTAGCTGTACCCTGATGGTATTTATAAATAGAAGTTGGGTGATTTTTATTTTTTGTTTGTTTTAAAGTAGGACAGATTTCTGTTACAAACCTGAACTTAGTTTTCCTGTCTGTTCCAACAATTCTCCTTGCAGTTTGTTAGCAAAATCCATAGCGTGTGGACAGAACAGAGGGCTTAAGGTTGGCTAGTGTGGTCCCCAGCCAGAAAACTTGAAACCTCGCTTGTTTATAGGTTTGCACAAAAACAGCCAAAAGTTCCTTTGTATGTGTGGGGGAATGTTTGTATGTTTGCATACATATGCACTGTGCTGGATTTTTTGCAGGTAATGTAATGGTTCCCCTTACAGTGAAGTGTAATAAGGGGAGAGAATGCATTTCTAGTATTCTCTTGGTTTGATTAAAATCAGGATGTAGCCTGCATCTGAATTTCATGCCCTGGCCTACATAGGAGGTGGTGGGAAGAGGGAGGTGATTAATTTGTGGGTATCTTAGATGGTACGTGGATTGAACATCTCCTGTTTCAACTTTGTAGAAAGTGAATTTAGGATAGAATGAGCAAAATGGGAAGACTACACTTTCAGAGAGAACAGGCATGAAGAAAACAGATAACCCTTGTGAGATTATCCTGAATAGCTATAGTATAATATATATAGTATAATCTGAGAGTCAAGGTCCCTGTCATTAGAAGTGTGAGATCCATGCATTGATTTGAGATTATGCATTGACTATTGAGATCATAGTTTTCTGCAGGCAGTATTAGTGGTTTAGAAGCTGTCTTTTTCCAGTGGTGTCCTTGTATAAATAATGGAATTCCTCTGTCTCAAAAGTACCTCTGTCTAGTGCTTTTCAGTCATGTAAGTAATGATTTGGGACTTGGATTCCTTCATTAATTCCTCTGATAGCCTATTTTGGTAACATACTGTAGATACCTTCCGCAATGTGTGGTCAGCACTGGCCAGGATATCGTTGTTGTGGAAGTGTTGTAACTCTTAAGTGTGACACCTAATTGTTCTGGCACATAGCTTGTGACACACTGCTGTCATAATATCAGTGATATTAATTCTGTGCTATGGTCTGAACCACCCGTCATCACAGTGCTTTTACACCTCTCTCCTCAGCTCTCAGGCAGAGATAGCCTGTGTGCCCTCCAGGTGCTACCAAAATGCAGAGCCACTATGTACCTGAGACCTATGGGCCTTGGGAGGGGTAGATGAAACAGAGAAAAGGGAGGAAAGAGTCCCCATGACATCTAGTTGTAAAGTTGATGCCACATCTCGCTCCCTCCAGTCCCTTCCATGTTTTCTTCCCTTCATGCTTTAACCAAAATCACGAGTGGCTGCTGTGGGACAGGGGCTGTATTCACAAGCCTTGAAATCCTTGTTTTCCTTGTCCAAAAACTTAGTGTTATTGTAGAACATGGTGGGAGATATATGTATATTCATGTATTTTTTTGTATTCCTCAAAGATTTATATACTGTTCCTCGGCACCTGAAAGATTCAGGGTTAGTGTAAGAGGTCTAATCACACGGAGGGCATAAGGCTGCTCTTTATCAGTAGCATAACATGTAGAACTGATAGGTAAACTCCTCAGCCCTTATGGAACATGCACTGAGTGCTGCTGTCTGGCAATTTAGAACTACATTATGATTCTATAGAGGAACATAAATACCATGCCTAACAAGTTTAATAGGGGCGGTGATATTTTGCCACCTCTCAGGGTTGTTGAAGTTTAATTATTTATATTATAGTTGCTTATGACATGAATCATCTGCTTCTGCTCTGTGCTGCCTGTCCTCTGTCTTACCTAAAGTTCCTGGTTTGATTCTTGTTTCTCCCTTAGGTGGTTTTCAGCATCGGTTAAAACTACTTTTGTATTGCAAGATTTTATATAAATAAATTTTATAATATGACAAAATATTACATATTACAATTTCTTATATCTACTTATATAAAAAAAAATTGCTGTATAGTCTTTAAATATAAAATAATTCCACAAAAGGAAACTCTGAAAAGTCTAAATGGATTTCTTGCGTGAGTTCTATTGCTTAAAAAAAATACCTCGAGCACTATGAACAATTCACTGATGTTGCACACTGGAGAAGTGAATTTCAGAAGCTGAGAATTTTCATGTGAAATAGCAGTCTCTAAGTGATCTCTTGGCATGAAGACCTATAGGCCTGTAGCATTGCTTTAGGGTTTAGTGTCAACCTTTACTGAGAAGCAATGATATTTAAGTCTGATTTCATAAAAATGGAGAAGTAACAGGGTCAGAGTTCAGCTCAATGCTCCTTTACATTGAACTTCCTCCAGTTTACCATCTTGTGGCAAACATCCCTGATGATGGGGCTAAAGTCTGGAATATTGAGAAATAGGTCAAGCAGTGCCTGTGTCAGTGTGATGATAATCTTATACATAGTCCAGTATGCAAGCTGCCCTCAACAACATTCATTATTTTGGCTTGGACGTGTGGCATTTCTTTACTTTTTAGTAGACTTCCAATACCTGAAGGGAGACTACAGGAGAGAGGGGGAGGGACTCTGGGAGTGTAGTGATAGAATGAGGGGTAATGGTTTTAAATTGAAAGAGGAGAGATTTAGATGAGATATCGGGAAGAAATTCTTCCCTGTGAGGGGGGTGAGACACTGGAACAGGTTGCCCAGAGAAGCTGTGGCTGCCCCATCCCTGGAGGTGCTCAAGGCCAGGCTGGATGGGGCTTTGAGCAACCTGGTCTGGTGGGAGGTGTCCCTGCCCATGGCAGCAGGGCTGGAACTTGATAATCTTTATGGTCCCTTCCAACTCTAACCATTCTATGGTTCTCCCTTCATAAATTACTGATGCCTGTTGTCCCTCTACTCCTCTACTGCGGAAGTGAAATTACCCCACTACATAGGTACCTCATGGCCCTTGAAAGGGAAAATCTGCCATCTGCCACATCTTTACGTCAATAAATTGTGTGTCTATATTGGGGAAGTTGGTGTCCTTTTCAGCTCTTCTGATGTATGAGCGTGACTTTTTATAAGCAGGACTGTTCTCACTTCTGCTTCAGTAGCTTTTTTGCTAGAATTGTGAACTGTGGGTTAAATTAATACATCCAAAACTGAACTTCATAGAGTGAATAATGTGTAGGATGTATAGAGCTGCAGGAAGACCACCACTATCTGAATGGCTTCTGTGTAGGCAATTGTCTTAATGATCACAGTTCCAATTCAATAGGAATATTTGTGGAGGTATTAGAGAGCCAGCTACTTCTCTTTGCTCAAGCAGAAATAACTTCATGGTGTGGTGGAAAGAGTGTGAAGTCAGGCAGCCTTTTTTTTTACCTTGTGGGGAAGCCTTGTCTTGCACTTCTGTGGTCCTGTCTTCAATGCATGTACCAGCGTTGCAAAAACATCACAAGCTGAGAACTTGTGGTGCTTTAGGTGCAAGCACTAATCAGAGAATGTCTTACATTTCCTGATATTTACAGGATTCTCAGTGATAAACTGTTTTTTTTTTTTCAGAAAACACAGTTACTATGGTGTCCTTTCACTCAATTTGGTAATTGATGGTTTTATGAGACTTAATGTGCTGGTGGACCACTTTACCCCAACCACATTTTGCAAGCACATCACTTAATTTGTGAACTGTTATGAATTAGCCTAAAAATCAACATAACAAGCACAAATTAACTTACATTCGCCAAGTTACTGAGGCTGGTCCTTCACATGAGATTGTCTTTTGAACTAATATATGTCAGTTGTGTCCCTGTTTACAGAAGATGGGTTCTGATTGCATTTAAGTTCCTAGATTTCATACCTATGTCAGTATTTCATAGCTTAGTAAGTTCATATGCAGATCTTTGTGCTCTGAAACACATCTGCACTTCATATTGTGTGTACTTGAAAGAAAGCTATGTTGAAGCTTCAAAGTAATGAAGCTTCAAAAGTAACGGAATTTGATCTTTTCTGCCTGTATCAGGTGTCTTTAATACCCTATTTTGTCTTACAGACTGCAGCTCTGAGGCACAGAAAATGAAAGCCTTGATTGAAAATGCAAAAATTAAACTGCAAGTTTCAAGCTAGAAAAATAAATTTGAGAAGGACTGCGAAGGAGAAGTGAAGATAATATTTTTGGGGCATGGTTCTTTCTGTTTCACAGTAATGGCCAATTTTGAGGAAGCCAGTAAATCTCGGAGTTTTCCTTCTCTAACCGAAAATGTACTAAACCAAGAAAACCAGTTTAACTTCAATCTAAGGTCACTGCATGAATAAACAGAATAAAGGAAAGTGAGGTGAAGAGATTGGATCACCTTTTTTTGATGACAGTGGTGTCTTAGTTTTTCCTTTTTAGATAAGAAGTTTGGATTGGATTATGATAAGAGGAGTTTGAGTTAATGTAAACTAGGGATTAATTCTCTTAAATGTTGCATCTGCTGTACTCACTTACAGAACAAGATACCTTTAATTCAGCACTTACAGCCCTTGAAATGTTCATGATTGTGTGTAAATGAGTGTACTAAAAACATAAATACAATAGCACTGTGTAAGCAGTTTTAATGTTAATGAAGTAGTTCTCAACCGTGGGCCTACAGTTTGCCTTAAAATATTAAACCAGATTGAGATTAGCACTTTAAATTCTGGTTGGCAATTTTTTCAGCATCTTATTGTGACTCAGGTTGGTGTCTCAGAATAGTAACAGATGTCGGGAATGGTTAAGATGTCTGGCACCGTGATACAATAGCATTTTTAACTTCTGGTGAAGGAAAAAACAAAGTGCTTTTTACAGAGCCCCTTGGCACCAATTAAAAGTTCTGACAGTGGTTAGAGAAGAAGTGATGCTGATGTTTGTCTCAGAGGTGAATTACTTGGAATATATGTTTTACTCATCAAGTAGTACAGGAGTACTTGGCAGCTCTTACTCTGTGATTTCATAGTGTGATTTAAAACGGGAGCTGTAAGCTATAAACCAGGTCCACAAGCAGGAACAATAGCTCTTAGTCAGTGGACAGGAAAACAGGGAAGTACTTGTTAAAGCTTGTCAGTGTATTTTTATTTTTATGCACTACTTATCTGTGGGTCACAATGCAGGCATCAGCTTCTCAAATTAAGCAGGAAACAATTTCCTCCCAACCTGCAGTCTCTTCCTTCAAGTGAGCAGTTAATACTAGAGACTACAAAAAGCATCAATGATCACTATGCTGTCTGAAAATAAGCATCTTTTTATCTCACCAGCTTTAATCATTAAAAGCTGTAATAAGCCACTGTAAGATTTCTGATAGACTGACTTGATTAAAGAAATTCAAAGGACTAAGTAATAAAACTGCACATGGCTGAAGTAACAAGCTGTTTACAAGTCAGATGAGCATGAGATAAATCCCATTAACTTCACTGAACTTATCTTGACTTGTTCCATGAGCTTCTAGCAGCTGAGTCAGTGTCTTAGCTCTGAATTTCTTGCTTTGTTTGGGGAGAGGGGCTGGGTGAGGAGATAGGGAGGGAAATAAAGTTCAAAGTGGAATTCGATGTTAATGTGTTTTGTATTGTTGTGGTGTGGTTTTTTGTTTTGTTTTGTTTTTTTTTTTCCCCTCTTCTGACTGAGGAGATCAAAACCAGCCAACAGCGTAAGTTGTAGACTGTGTGGATAACGTGTAATGCACCAAATTGGTGAGAGGCTAGAGGTGATTCTTGATTATTTAAAATTAAATCTTCAAAAATTGATGAAATACCTTAATTTCCTTTGCTTCATACATTCAGGAATATTTAGACTTGATATCTAAAGCAGTGAAATTTCTAAGAAATTTAATAGGGAAAACAAGGCTGCACTCAGTAATCTTCCATATACTTGCAAACTGGTTCATTTCTTTGGGTTTTTTTTTTTTTTGGATATGTGAATTCAGATAATTCTCATTTTTCTGTCTGTATTTCATTTCATTTCTTTTCAGCCCAGTCAGTAGATACTGTCTTCCTTGCCTGTGGTGTAGGGGCTAATTTTCCTTTTTATTTTAGGTTTACATTTGCTGTCTTCTATGCTTTAGTTCAATCCTTGTGTTCCTGGAATATTTTCTAATGCTCAGCACTCTCGTAGTGCTACTGCCAAGTGGTGTTATTCCTGTCAGTGATACTGTGCTTGCTGTTCTCTAAATGCATCTAGTGAGCAAAGCATGAAACTTCTGATACTTTTGGGCTGTTGTTTCTATCTTCAAATTGACATAACAGCTTCTTTCTTTATTCATTCCTACAGCCACGATACAGTTTATGTACCAGCTTATTCTTGTGTCAGGCTTAAAGTGAGAGTGATTATGTGAAGATTATCTGGAAAAGGTGTTTGTAGCATAGGATCCAAGAAGTGTCTCTTTGCAGGAGAGGAGAGTTCCCTGAAAGCCCTGCCTGTGAGTATGCAGGGAGCTGTGATACACGCTAGCTTCTCCCTCCAGTTGCTGATACTTGGTCAGGTACCTCCTTTCACTGCAAGTTAACTTATTCTACTTCTAAAGGAAGTAAGTTTTCTTGTACTGTGCAGAAAAAAACCCAACAAACCTTTCTAAAAGCATCCACAAATGGACTTAGTGTGAAAAAGTTAGAGGTAGGTTTAGATGGTAATTTCCATGCAGGAACTTCCTTTGACTTAAGCAGGGCTTGAACTGAGGCCAGACTGAACTAGAGGAAGTGGGTGAAAGCAAAACTAGCATTAACAAAACATTGAATTTATGCCTCAAAACAGCAGCTTGCTTTTTCTTACTGCCTGACTCCTTGAACACTGAGTCTTCCTCAAAAGCTGTTCAGAGCCCCATGCTGCTCTGGAAGCGCTGGTTCTTCAGAGTTTCCTATACAGTGACAAATGGCAGGCCACCTACAAGCATGCAGTTTTCAGTCCTGTAAGTCACTGCTACCGGGGGGGAAATGCTGAGTTCCCTCAACTCCTAAGCAGGAGCTCCTGTCCTGCAAGATGATGGCAAATGGCTTTTAGCACTGTCTGTGGAGTTGTTCAGTCTGTTCTGAGCAGGATAGCTCATACCTAAATGTTCTTGCCTATTTTTAAGTGGAAAAATGAAAATGGAAATAGGAATAGAAAAGCTTTCTGGATAAAAATCTGTGAGCCTCTATTTAGATTGGAAAATTGTTGCTTTGCTGTGAGAAGAAAAGCATCTATGGTGCAGCTCTATTCTGGGTCTTAACTGCACTGATAGGAAGATTTCTGTGTTTGCTAGAGCTTTTCAGCCACTGGAGAACTTTTGTAATGGTTGTAACCAGCCCTGGATGTTTCTGTTGTACAATAGAGCATTCAGTAGAAAAAACTTTTCACCTGCAGGGAGCCATGGATGTTATTTTCCTCAATGCTGCTGGTCTCCCTATCGTCTCATTCACTGATGTCTCGGAGCCCTGCAAGGGAACAGTGGGTCATCAGCATTCAGATGTTGCAAGCTTGCCAGAGAAGCAGTTGCTATGTGGCATTTTTGCTATTGCATAAGGGCTGTATGACTAATTGCTACTTTGCTGCTTTGTTTTCTGAAATTATCTTCCCCCACTCCCTTTTGGATGCTCATCAGAACTGGTAGCTATTAAATAAATGATCCACAGTGGCACGTGTGAAGCCCCTACCAGTGGACCGTCTATGAGTATTCACTGCTTCCTAATGCTGTTGCCATTTTGCCTGTGCTTCATCTAACTAGAATAATATCTGGGTGGATGACAGGACAGTTTTCACTTCATCTGTCTCTTTCCCCACCTGTGTCCCGTTTTATGTGGGATTGGCTGGAGAATATAAAATAGTTTTTGAACTAGGGCTGGGAGAGTAATAGAATGAAGCAAATTTCTTTGTAGTTCTGAAAAATCTGGGAAGTAAAATAATTGTGGCATCAGTTGAACCTTTAAAAATTTTTGTTGAGTTAGAAAGTTCTAACCCTATTTGGGCCAAGGGGTAGAAGTGTTTTAAATATTTAATTTGACCAAATAAAAATATATTCTTGAATGTGAAATGCTTTCCTTCTCCATGTCCTTGTTTACAAAAAAGCTGAGGGTAGCCTTTCAGGGAAGATCAAACTTGTTTTGTAAAGTATTTTGTTTAAACGCTTAGGCCTAGTCAAAACTTTAGGGTGCTCTCAGCAAAACTGGAGTATTTTTATACTGTTTAATCTTTGACATGTTGGAGGCTTACATACAGTTTTTTCCATCCCTCTGAAATCGATCCTCCCAATGTGATGGAATTGTAATTCAGTCTGGAAGGCAGATGTTAAAAATTGCAGGCCTTTGCCTGCTATAGGTCTGAGAGACCTTTCACAAGGATAACTTTTTTTTTTTTTCTGGGATAGTACATTTTCTTTGCGTGTATTTCAGCCTTATGAAATGATGCACTTTGGATAATAGAGCTTTGACTTGTTTGTTCCCTACTCCTTGCCCCATCCCTTGTCCTGTGCAAGAATTTCACAGGGATAATAATGCCTTGAATGGAAGCATCAATGATGTAAACGTTTGGTGTGTTTGTCACCAGAGTAGTTTGTTATAAGTTTGTGTAGTTGATTGACTCTCAACAGCACAAGCTTCTCCACTGCTTGGAGAAGAACAGGGTGGCAGGGAAATGGATGGCAGCGTTAAGGAACGTCAGCAGTAAAGCCAATTGAAGTGATTCCTGCCCTCTCCTGCCTTGGTCACCTATTCTCTCCCTTGTGCTGGATCTTTACCACCCTAGTGTAGGGCAGCAAATTTTGGGAGAGCCTGTGGGACCTCTCAGGCTGTCTTTCCCACTGGAGGAATTGTAGTGAGGAGTTGTATCCTCATTGTGACTTGTTACACTTAAGTAGTTGAAGTCCACATGTGTCCATGGACTTCATCTGTACATGGTAAGGGGAATCTGCAGTCTTGATTGCGGCCACTAATGGTTTGTGGAAGTTGAAACCAATGTGTTTGTGTTCTCATTACCAGCTTATGTTTCAAACATGAAAATAACCTTTGATCATATTCTGTTTAGAAATTGTTTGCTTCTAACAAGGGCTGACTTGAGTAGCCTTGTGCTTTCCTACAGCATATCCTGTAGCTGCTTAAATGTTCTTTGGCCTCTTTCTTTTAACTATCTTGTCCAAACTGTGTGACTCAGGGCACGGGTAGAGTTCCTGTCTGAAACTTCCCTTGTCAGTGTTTTTAATCACTGAAGTGATAAATGAGTGCTAAAATCAGACTTCCTTAAACATTAGTTGCAACCTCCCAAGAGCAGGTGACATGATTTCTGAGGCATAAAAGAAGCTTTTGTAAAATGCACAAAAGCATGATTATAATCAAAGACCAGTGTGTTCACAAGGACTTAGTGGTAAGGAAAGAGATCCCTCCATTAAAAGGAACTTAAGCTTTGATTTATTTTAGGGAGTGTTTGGTTCAAAGTTAACTCCAACCAAGAAAAAACTAGGAACAGTTATTCTAAACTGTCCCAGGTAGAATGGAAGCTGGAAGAGGCAAGCAGCATGCATATCGTTAGATCTGTACATTTTGCTAAATGTGACAGATTAATGAAGTAAAATTAAATCTAACAAACAAAACCTCAGAATTACGGGGAAATGTGGAAGATTACATCAAGTCTATCTCTTCTGATTTTCTTATATTGTTTAGGAGTAGGCCTTTCAAGTTTGTGGGTTAATGTAGCCTGATGCAAGACAGTGCAGTGTACATCTCTGTGCTCTTTCACAGAGCATCAAGTTACTGTGGCGTATTCTCTTCAACAGACTGGTGCCCATCTTCAGTCTTGGCTGTCCCTTGCACAAGTAGCAAACTAGAAAGCAAGGAAACACCTTGCATGTAAAATGGGAAAGACAAAACAAAGCTAACCTTGGTTTTCTTGGTGTTTTGTGGGGTTTTTGTTTTGTGGTTTTTTTTTTTTTTTACTTTGCTTAATGAGCAGGGAAAAACTGACAATTTTGCCAGCAGCCTGGGAGTCTGTGATATGCAAAAATGTGCAATAGGAGGAAACAGCAACAAGAAATAGTGTCAATGAGGGAGAATTTTTTTTTTTAAAAAACTTGTAAGTTTTTACCAAGTTTTTACTGCTGCAGTAACTTTTATGAGCATGAATATTTAATTGTATGGAATAGTACTTGTAACAAAATTTGGGGCCCCTCGAATATGACAATGTACAAAGATGGCAAGGCAGTCCATGCCCTCGTGAACTTCCAAATTAAGTGAAGGAAGCAAAGATTCTTAAGAGGAAACAAACACTAACAGGGCCAGCTAACTGGACTGGAGTCCCACAGCCTGTCAGGAGTAAAACCAGGAATAAAAACACACTGGTGAAATCCCAAAGAGGCTGGTGCCCACGCTGCTGTTCATGCAGGAGGATATCCTCAGACCATCCTGTATCTTCCTGTCCTCAGGAAATCATTCAGACAGGATGAGCACTCAAAACAACTCTATGAATGCTTGGAGGGTGGAGCATGCCTCTTAAAATCCCCTGACCTCTCACTAGTAAAACAACTGACTTGATTTGAAACGGAATATCCAAGTTTGGAAGGAAAAAAAAAAAGCTATTGTTTAGAGGATTGAAATCTGAGGCAAGCCTTTTAGAAAGGCTTTTTGGCAATTTTGGCAAAGACTCAAAAGCATAAAACCATCAGGTGCTGATTTACCAGCTTGAATGACATTAAATGCTTTTATTTAAAGCTTATGTGAATTATAGCCTCTTTTTGGTAAACGTGTGTGTTCACTGTCCTGTCTCTCTAGTCACTAATGACCTTAAGATGCTGCTGAGAAGGAAGTGGGTTTTAGCCCACATGTCCTGTTTTGTCTTTGTACTTCACCCAGTGCCATACTCCTGGAAGTATTCAGGAACTATATTAAGTAGACTAACATCTGTACAATAGCAAACATCTGATTTGCCTTTTTTGTTCCCTCCTCAGGGGAGGTGTATGGCAAAGTGACTTCTTTTATTTTAAATAGACTTCAAAACAACAAAGAAGTGGGTTTAAAAAAAAAACAAACTACAAACCCAACCCAACACCCTGAGAAAAGTCATCTTTGAGAGCTCAACATAAACACATGCATATGAAAGGTAGAGTGAAAGAAGTGTGTTGTGTATTTTGAGCAGAAGGCAGTGAGGTGGGTTTTGGCCCTTTTACTTTGAGAAAAACTTTGGGAAGTGGCTGCAGTCTTCCATCTGGAGCTGGCTGCCTCTTGAGCAATCTGTTGTGTGTGTGTGTGTATGTTCTTCCCCAAGAGTTCTGTGAGTCTTTTGACTCAAAAAATGTGTAGGAAGATGCGAGGTGATTCTTAACCGCACCAAATTCATGGCAGTTTTTGTACATGGAACTGAAATTCTGTTGCTTCCTCTCTTTTCCTCACAGCTGCAGCTCTCCAAAGTAATCCCGTCCTGCCTACCTCAGCTGACAAAAGTTACCCTTAAACTTAAGAACTTATTGCTTTCAGTACTCCTTTTTCAACTTTTATCCTTTATTTTATTTGTATCAGAAGGACATGAATCTGTGTCAGTGTTGCATATATGTGATACCTTTCATTTGTACAATATTGCTGTTGTATTGCTGATGATGACTGTATTCTTATTTTAACCAAACTTGCTAGGTAGTCCTATTACAGAAGCTTAAAATCTTAGGCTGTGTAACTGCTTTGGATTAATCCTATCATAGGTTAATTTTGGAAGGGAACTCTGCATGTTATCTGGTCCAACCTTCCACCCAAAGCAGGGTGAAATTCAAGATTGTGTTAGGTTGCTCAGGACCGTGTATTTACTGCTGACATCCTGGCAATTGTAATTAGGAAAATTACATATGTTAAGGTATCTATACTATTGTTACTTTTAACCAACAGTTAAGGTATGGTAAATGTGTACTTATCTGCTTTTTTCTTTTGCTGTTGTGATGTATTTTAGTGAAGTGTGGTTGTAACTGTCATTGCTTCTGTCTTACTCTTTTTTGCATGAATGTGGGAAAAAAATTTTCTGCGTCAGATTTTTAATGACATCTGACTTAAGAAAAAAAGCTAAAAAAAAAAAATATCCTCTAGGTGATTTGAATTGTAAAGTACGCAGTTTGCGGGGTTTATTGCTTGTTTGCATCCCTGTTCTATAGCGGATGGTGAGAGCAAGGGCATATTGAATGAGAACCAGCAGCTCCTGTGCACAGCCCTGCGAGTTCCTGCAGTGCCGTTTGGCTACACGACAGCTCCATCTGCTGTTCTTGAACTACAGCTTTGCCTTTGTGTCCCAGCCTCACACTTCACAATTTCACATCAATTCTTGTGTTTTTTCTCCTCTGATTTAGTACACTTTCAAACAGTCTTTACTCTTGCGGAGATACTCCTTAGGACACCTCCAAACTGCGTTTTGATGTTTTGTATTCAGCATGTATTTGACTTCTTTGGAAATAACCAGCAGTTGTGACATCGCTGTCTGCTTTACAAGCATTAGGGTTTTGTTTTTTTAGTCATGTTATATGTCTTACCCTTGCAAAGTCAAGTTACGGCAAGGTATGAAGCCCCGTCATCAAGGAATAAAGGTGTTCCTGCTCTTCAGCTGAGTAGCATGTACTTGTGATTTTGTTTTGTTTTGGTTTTATATATATTGGTTTTTTTCTGGGGAATTCTGGAGTTGGCTTGCCTGGAATCTTGTATGTATATAAAGGATCTTATTAAATAAGTAGCCCGTGTAGCACATTCAGTAACATCATGTGATCACAATTATAGTGTCAGCAATCATCACAGTTATTCCCTGTACAGCACAAAGGATTTTTTTTGTCCCCTAATTTTGTTGGTATCACTCTGAGATAATCACGAAAGGGCAAAGTAAACTCTCCCCAGGTAAAATCAAAAGTGTAATTAGCAGCAGAATCCATTATATGATGCCTGAGATGTACAGGTATCCTTTTAATCCAGTTTCTCATATTATACAACTGAAAGCTAGTCCACACCAACAAAGCATGCCTGGGCTACTGCATCCAAATACACAACAAAAATAAACTGATCTGAAAATAAAAACCCAACATACTCAATCAGTTAAACACCACTGCATCAATTAACTTAATACAAAGCTCTCTAAAAATACCATATAAAATATTCTGTAGAAACAGCATGACATGAGCTGTCTTTTTTTATGTCTAAACAAGCTGNCTGACCGTTTGATGCCTCAGCTGTTATACTGAGCATGATTCAAGTGGGATGGAATATCCTAGTTGGTCAGTTTTGGGTCATTTGTCCTGTC
>VZRU01012311.1:92364-106887 GCA_013398155.1 Pedionomus torquatus
CCTGGAGGTACTTAAAAAACAGGTAGATGTGGTGCTGAGGGACATGGTTTAGTGGTGGATGTGACATTGTCAGGTTTACATTTGGGCTTGATCTTAAGGGTCTTTTCCAATCTAAATGATTCTGTGTTTCTATATCAGATGAGGTTGCTGTACAGCAAAGAAATTCAACTTAAAAAAAAATAAAAGTTGTTAGTTCAGTGTCCTAAAGAGAAAGTCTGGTGTGATGAGTTAGCTGATTAAAGTCAAGGAAGCTGAACTGGAGGAGTTTTATTCCAAATAAAATGATGAAAGTCAAGGCTAGGAGGGTCCCAAGAGATCTGTCTATCTTAATAGTCCTTGCACTGTGAGCTACAGGTTTGAAGTTTCCTTTCATTGGAAGAAACATGCCCTGATGTTAATTCCTTTATAAATATATATATATGTATATATCCCAAATGTCATGTAAATATATATTTGTTTTTTAAGATAACATTATTTTAGCTGTGACATACCCATATGTTGAAGAATGCAGGTTGTATTTCCCTTTACTTGGAGGTGCTGTCTAAAATTTTGATCTGCTATGCACAACTGACCTATGTCTTCATAATGCAATATATTGAATACTTCATTTTGTTTATTAAAGGTGAAGGTTTACAGTGGCTTTCCAGCACATTTCGTTTGTGCAGCCCATTAAAAAATCTTCAGGATGCTGCTATATTGAAAAATTGGCTGAGCGAAACATGGATAAACTTGGCAATGGTGAACTATCCCTATAAAGCTGACTTCTTGCAGCCTCTGCCAGCTTGGCCTATAAAGGTATTTGAGAACCGGTGTCTTGTAGAACTGACCATTTGGTTTAACTAATTCTGTCTTTCTCTCCTAGTCTGCACCTTTTCCTTTATTTTTCACCTTGTAGAGCCAACATGGCTGAAAAGAGAAACAGAGCAATATCTTCTTGTGCATCAACGCGTTTGTTAATTAACTGTGACTTTGGGTTAATGGTTTGCATCAAGAGCCCAGAAGAAAAGTGCCAGGGGTGACTGAAAAAACTCAGCTGTCCTGCAGAGTTCTTGAGGAGCAGAAAGCATATGCAAATACAGCTTCTAATGCCAGGCTTAGCAGGCAGAGCTTGCAATTAAAGAGAAAGTTTTGAGCTTATGTCCTTTTTGATGTGGGAGAACTAGTGAGAGAGGAAATGGAGATCCCCACAGATATGTTCCCTGCAGGGTGACTTCTCAAAGCAGAACCTTCACTTGTGCAGTTTATCTGCACTGCTTTCTCCAAGATTTTTATTTTCTTGGAGAGTTTTTGTTCTTTTAGGACCTTGGCTGAATGCCTTGCATTTGCCCTGCAGTTACCCTGCAAGCCTTTGGCTTACTGGCAGGCAAGGTAGATAAAATATTAGTATTTTTGGATAAACAATACTTAAATAGAAAATAAAGAATTTCCCTTGTGTAGAGCTGCCTGATGGAGGAAGAGTGGGGCATTCATCTGTCTGATATGGCTGCCTGCAAAGGGCTATATAAACACGGAAAACTGTTTCTGCTTTGTTATCAATCTGTTGCAGCCTGAGAAATGTGCTCACCTTCACCACTATCCACACTATCTCTGACTGTGAGGTATTAACCTAAAATAGAAAAGGCTGCTGTTTGTCTGGATAATGCTAGTGTATGAACTCCATGTTGTTATTTTAGCTGGTCAGATACTTTTTTTTTTTCTGAAAAAGAAGTTTTAATCTGACTCTGAGGGTGAGAAAGCAGGGGAAGATGTACCTGAGTAGCTGGGTATAGATGTATGTGACTTAATCTGCTCTCTCTTGTGAGCTGCCAGTACTACCTCAGAATTACTGATCTGCCACACAGTCTGAGCTTCAGATACTCGGCTGTCTGCAGCCCTGGGTTCTCCTATCTGTCCGCAGTGTATATTTGCATGAATTAATGAGCTTTCCAAACCCTTAACTGCTGAGTGAAGAACTGATGGTGGAGCTGGCCAAACTATATAAAATCTACTGGGAATGGCAAAATGTGAAAGCTGTGGGAAGAAGGAAGGGATCCACTTCCTACCTTCCACAATGAAAATGAGGGAAAAGATTATGCAGGGGAGGTAGATAACTTCACAGAAGATGCCCAGTTTGCATCATCCATGTGAGTTGTGCCTGTGCCTCTGTACTTGAACAGCACTGGAGTTGCAGAGCATTCTTTGCTCCCTGCAGAGAGTAACTTTAGATTCTTCCAGTGGGCTGGGAGCTTCACATCAGCTTCACAGTTTTTGCCTTTCACTGTTCTTCTATTAGTCCCACTTCTGTGGGAGCAGGGTAAGGAGAAGGCTTTGCCAAAGAGAATATTGTCACTTTAAAAAAAAAAAAAGTTTTAAGATTAAAAAGCTTTTGGGGCAGTAGCTTTTGTGTTTTCTGTTTATTTTGGTTTTTCTACTAGTTGTGTCATTGGTTGAGATTTTGAATTAAACTCTATATGAGATTGCTCTTAATTTTTCATTGCTGAAATAGTGCCTTGTTCCACCACCTCATATTTTTCCAAATGTGAACAAGTAAGAATTTTGTGATGTGCTGTGTGAAAGGACTTAATATTAGAGCTTTCCATACATGGATGGTTCCATTTGTATTACAGCAAACTGCAGGGAACCCCAATCTGTATCTGGAGCTCCTCTGTTGTATATTTGCATGAATTATCTTTCATTAGAAGAGCTAAATTCTCCTTATTAGAATGAGAAACAGATTGAAAAGCATGGTGATTTGAAAATATTAAGGTTGCACTGTTTTTAAAGTTTTAATCAGGACATGTAAAGTTTCAGATTCCTCATAGTATAGTGTGCTATGCAAATGGAATGCTGCTTTTCATGGTAATGCTTGGGGAATATCACTGCACAGAAAGAAGCTCTTGAAAAGTGGTCTGACTGTGCTTTGAAAATAAATTAATATCCTATCAGGTATTATGTATGAATCTTTATTTCTTACAGACTTCAGACTTACACTTCTCTCTGTTGCAGGAAGTCTGCAAGTTCTTGAAGGATCCCAGTCTCTCTGACAAACTGCTGCTGCAGAATGTTTTCCAGGCAGTAAATTTATACTACAATTACTCAGGAGAAGCCTCATGCTTAGACACGTCTGAGACTGCAACCAAGAGTCTGGGCCAGTTGGGTTGGTACTATCAGGTATGCACTATGTCTTTTCTAAATGGCAGCTCAGGGAGGTTTTTTGAGCTAGAGCTCATGAGAATTGTCAGGTCATCTAGCTGTCAATGAATTGCGTCAGATGTAATTGATGTGCTTATGACAAATGTAGTCATAAAGTGAGCATGGTTGTAGGGGAGAGGGCAAGGCAGAGAAGAGAAGCAGCTTTCCTAGGAGGTTTATGTTGTCTCTTCATTATCTAGCTAATTGTTGAGTTTCAGGTTTTTATATAAAGTGGAAAACTGTCTTCTATTCCCTCCATCCCAGCTGTCCACCCCAATTTGTGCATGCAAATGTATCAGGATATGTTGATACTAAAGCCATTTATCCTGTAGCCTACGGAGACCCAACCTTTCCTATGAAACAGGTAACAAAATCCCTGTGGTATGGGGTCTAGACCGTTCAGCTCTCCCCATCCCATTTACTAAGCACGTGCAACGCTTACCTGCAGCCTCTTCTGAGGAGCAGCACAGCTGCTTCCAGAAGCAAGGTATTAAGAATCTGCTTTTGAGTTTGTAACCATCTGCTCTTGGCTGCTGTCTCTTATGTATTTGTGCCACACAGCCCCAGGAGATATGTGGGTTTTGTAAATTATCCTCTGAGAAGGGAGGGAAACACCACATGACTAAGAATATGGCAGCTGAGCTTATCAGAACAGTTCTGCAGCTTGTTACCTGCCTGTATCTGAAGGCACATGGGAAAGGGGGCAGGTAGAACAGATTGTGAGTTAACCTCCACCATGGTAATTAATATCTGTTGCTTCCAGGATATAATTTGGTCCGGTCAGGTTTTGTAGCTACTATCATGAAGGTGTCAGATAATAGTTTGTGTGAAAGACAAAGCTTTCACGTGGTATCTACAAGAAGGACCAGAAGGAGGATCTGGGGAACTGCAGGCCTGTCAGTGTGACCTTGTTGCTGAGGCAGGTTTTAGGGCAGATCATTTTGAATGCCATCACGTGGCAGGTAAAGGACAACCAGGTGATCAGGCCCAGTCAGCAGGGGTTTATGAAGGCCAAGTCCTACTTGACCAACCTTATGTCTTTCTATGACAAGGTGACCAGTTTAGTGGATGAGGGAAAGGCTTTGGATGTTGGCTGCCTAGACTTGAATAAAGCCTTTGACACTGTTTCTTGCAGCAGTCTTCTGGAGAAACTGGCTACTTATGGCTTGGACAGGAGTACTCTTTGAGTAAAATGCTGGCTGGCTGGTCATGTCCAAAGACTGATGAATGCAGTTTAATCCAGTTGGCAGCCAGTCACAAGTGGTATTCCTCAGGGTTCAATGTTTGGACAAGTTCCCTTTAATATCTTTGTCAATATTTTGGATGAAGGGATTGAGTGCACCCTCAATAAATTTGTAAATGATACCAAGTTGAGTGGGAATGTCAACCTCCTTGAGACTAGGAGGGTGTTGCAGAGGGATCTGGACAGGCTGAAGTAGTGAGCGGAGGCCAATGGTATTAGGTTCAACAAGGCCAAGTGCCAGGTCCTGCACTTGAGTTGCAACAACCCCATGCAGGTGTGGGGAAGAATGCCTGGAAAGCTGTCTGGTGGAAAAGAACTTGGGGGGTGTTGGTTGACAGTCGGCTGAACATGAGCCAGCAGTGTGCCCAGGTAGCCAAGAAGGCCAACAGCCCCCTGGTCTGTATCAGGAACAGTGTGGTCAGCAGGACTAGGGAAGTGATTATCCCCCTGTGAGGTCCCACCTCAAATACTGTGTTCAGTTTTGGGCCCCTCACTACAGGAAAGACACTGGAGCATATCCAAAGAACACTAAAAGTGGTGAGGGGTCTTGAGAACAAGTCCTCTGCAGAGCAGCTGAGGGAACTGAGGAAACTTTTCCTGGAGAACAAGAAGCTCTCTACAACTCCCTGAAAGGAAGTTGTGGAGAGGTGGGTGTTGGTGTCCTCTCCCAAGTAACAAGTGATAAGACAAGAGGAAACAGCTTCAAGTTGTTCCAAGGGAGGGTTAGGTTGGATGTTAGGAGAAGTTTCTTCGCTGAAAGGGTTGTCAAGCATTGACCAGCCTGCTCAGGGAAGTGGTTGAGTCGTCGTCCCTGGTAGTATTTAAAAGAGGTGTAGATATGGTAATGAGGAACATGGTTTAGTGATGGACTTGGTAGTGTTAAATTAAGTTCATTGAGTCCAAACACTAATGGTCTTTTCCAATCTAAATTATTCTATGATAGTTTGACAGTAATTACTGATCAAATGCTGTTTGAGGCTTTTTTATTGAAATACTGCACTAACAACTGTTGGGTAGTCTCCTGGGAGTAAACCTTGTTATCCTGATCTTTCTTTCAGGCTTGCACTGAGATGGTGATGCCCATGTGCACAGATGGTGTCAATGACATGTTTGAGCCTCAGAAATGGGACTTTGATGCACTTTCAGAAGAGTGTTACAGGCTGTGGGGAGTGAGGCCTCGCCCTACTTGGATCCTTTCTATGTATGGAGGGAAAAACATCAGTTCACACAGCAACATCGTCTTCAGGTGAGCCTTCAGCATCTAGAGTGGAATCTTCAACCAGTTTGGGTTGTGAATGCAGGGAGCCTGCCCTAAGTAACAAAAGGATATGTCTCCAAAACTCCAGCTGAATAAATGATGCTTTGTGTTTCTTTGGAGAGCAAAATGGTCAATGTGGAGTGGCCAAAGCAGCCAACTGTTCTGTGTGCCCGTGTGTCTCTAAAAGAAGAATCTGGGTTGGGATTCTGCCAAATGTAATTTTCTTCCCATGTGGGTTCCTTCTTATCTTGTGGCAAAAGTCCAGGTTTCCCATGCTGGTAAATCCGTCCAGCTTTTATGAAGCCAAAGCACTGTCTCCTCCACATAAAGGAAAGTCTAAATGAGCTCTATCTATAACACAGGATCTCGGTTGCTAAAATTGTTGCTCTGGGTGATAGCCTTGTGGAGGGGCTGGCGTGACATTCCTTTTTCCCTTTGGTACAGAAAAGAGAGGGAAGTAACTTGGGGAGTTTTCTTGTCAGTGCCAACTGCCCTTTTCTTTTAGTGGCAATTAGGCAAATTTCAACAAACTTGTGTAAGATCCAAATACAAAGATGTTTCCACTCTAGCAAGGCATCCTGGCTAATCCATCAGAAGTTTGTCTGAAACATCTTTGTACATGGACAAAAAGTGAAAGAAATGTTTCAGTCTAGTGCAAAAAGTAGTGTGTGCTGCTTGCTTTTTACTCAACCTTCACTTTCCTTATTTTTGAAGTTAAGCTCTGCTTTCATTAAAGGGAGGTTCCTGTAACTGTACTGCTGTGAGATGATACAAAACTTTGAACAGCTAAATACTGGCTGTTCATTGGGTTGTTACGTGGTAGGGAGGCATTTAATAAACCCATTGAAGCTGGTGCATCAGGAGCTGTACTTGCCGTACTGATTGCCCACTGCAGGCAGCTCCTGGAGGTATATTCCTCTGTGCTCTGTTTAAAATTATGCAAGGCCTTTTGCAAAAAACAAAAATCCAAACCTGCCACTTTTTTGAAACAAAACTCAAAATTAGCCTGTTGGACTTGGTAAATTGGTGTATTTTTATAAAAGTAGAAAGTCCTTACTTGAATTAGGGATTATTCTCCGGATTTCAGCTGTTAGTGTTGGTCTGTTTGGCTCCAAAGGCTTGTTGCTTTCCTTTTGTTTGTCTCTTGCTGTTTCTGTCCCAGCAGGATATCTGCTCTGGAGTGCAAAATTCCACCCTTTTTGGGAAAACTTTTTAATAAAAAAAAAAAATGTTGTTGATTTAACTTAATTTCTGCAGTGTTACTTATTTCCAAGGCTTCACAGCTCTGTACAGTAGAAATCCGCTTTGTAAGCAACAGACAAGCAAACAAATCGAAGTGTTTTGAGAATTTATGCCAGCTGAAGGAGCTTGAAATGAGAAAAGCTTGAAAGCAACCAAATGAATGAAGAAGTAGTGCTGTACACACAAAGCTTTGGATCTCAAGCCGAGTTGTTTCTCTTCAAACAAATACATTGTCAACACTGTACATTTTATATAAGAGCCTTTTATCCTTGAACAATGTGGAGTGCTTTACAAAAAAAATATCCCTATGTTTACCAGGGGATGCAGCTCCCTGTGGGGTAAAAAGCGCTGAGTTTCAAGTGTCAGGCAACTTGCACAACAGTTTAGTGCAGGAAGGGGAGAATACTCCAGCTAAGCAGAACCACTGTGGGGTGGATTTATCCAGCAGCAGTGGGATTTGGCCAGGATGCTTAAATTGGTGATGCTGCTTTTCCCTCTGCCAGCAGTGTGTTGCTCTGCAGATTCACAGTGTCATACAGATTATATGATATCCATGCAGGGATCTCACGTTGGTACCTTCTTGGAGGTATGGAGTGTGTGGTTACTTAGGCTGTAGGGAGATACTACTTGCCTGTCCTGAGCAGTGCATCTTTATTTAAATGCTAGTTTGAGGAAATAGAGGTCTTCAGAACCCTGTTTGCCCTTTCTCTTCCAGCAATTTCCACTCCTGATACTCTTACTGGAATATGCAGTGTACTTGGTGTGGAAGTGCCTCACAGTGATGGAAAGAGCATTTTAATGTTGTTGGACTTGTTGGAATGGGTCCAGCGGAGGGCCACAAAGATGATCAGAGGGATGGAACACTTCTCCTCTGAGGACAGGCTGAAAGAGTTAAGGTTGTTCAGTGAGAAGAGAAGGCTCTGGGGAGACTTTATAGCAGCCTTTAAGCATCTGAAGAGAGCCTACAGGAGAGCTGGAGAGGGACTCTTTGTCAGGGAGTGGAGTGATAGGATGAGTGTAATGTTTTTAAATTGAAAGAGGGGAAATCTAGATTAGATACTAGAAAAAAATTATTTACTATAAGGGTGGTAAAACACTAGAATAGGTTGCCCAGAGAAGCTGTGGATGCCCCATCCCTGGAAGTGTTCAAAGCCAGGCTGGATGGGGCTTGGAGCAACCTGCTCTAGTGGGAGGTGTCTCTGCTTGTAGCAGTTGGTAGTGTCTCATCATCAACATACTGTGGTAGTCAAAATCAGCCCAGGTTATATCAGTACGAAATTTGGTGTGTACAGTCCAATTAATGATACTTTCTAGTCTGGACAGATCACACTCATGTTCTAAGGGCACTCATCTATCCAGTTGTGCACTGGCAGAAAGTGAGGGCTTTGTGTTGAGCAATACTGGAGCTATGTGCAAAAGGGAGGATTGTTAGCATAAAAGAAGGGAACAGAGGAAAAGAAGAGAAAGCAAAACAATGTCTGCCTGAAGAGAAAAGGTGAGAGAAAAAAGTTAATGAAGGGAAACTTGGCAGTTGTGGAGAATGAGCATGTTAAAGGATGTACAGGCAGGGCTGCTAAGATTGTGTAAAATCTTTCCTTGTTCTGGGCAGGGCTGAGGAGGCTCTGAAAAGGGGATAGGGAAAGGAACTGTTTGCTGTGGGCCCCTATTTGTGCTGTCAAGGAAATACGATGACTTAAACAGGACTAGCGTGCTGGTATTTTGCATTAGGATTATTTTATTTGAAGCCTTACTTGCTTTGGCCACAGGTAGAAAGGAATGCCTGACTCTTTGTTTGTTGGTTTATTTTTGTTTTTTTTTTAATTCTTTCTTTTCTTTTACTGCTTCTGTTTACATCAGGGAAACTCCTGCCCTGCCTGTAAGACAAAAAAGTGCACGCTTAGTTTTAACACATAAATAGTCCGTTCCAGTTGGTACTGACTTACCTGCTTCTGTAAAACTGCTTAAGATTTACAATTATTTTGTGGTAACCCCTCCATCCCCCCTCCTCCTAGCAAGTATCACTTCCCAAACTGTGTCAGTGCCTCTGGTGCCATCATTTGGCAGGAGCTACAGAGGACATTGCCAGAAGCCCCCAGAGAAGCCAGAGACAGCGTTGTTCTCGTGGCATGCTTAGTTTCCACATGACTGGGACCAAAAGATCCAAGTTCATGTACATGTTGGGTCTCTCAGCAACTCATCCCCCCCGTTGCCAAGGTGCTCTGCTGATTCAGACGCCCTTTTAAATCAAATGCTTTTTGCTTATTGGTCAGCTCTGTATGCTTTTTGTTTTGCAGATACAGAATGTTTCTCTTCTAAGTCATATTTAGAACCACTGAAAATAAAGAGCTACAGCAATTCAAGACAGTTGTTTGGGTTTATTTTTTTTAATGCAAAACCAAATCAAGTATTAGTTCAAGCCCCATCAGGTTCTTAGTTATTTTTACAGAACACTTTAATTTTTTTATAAATAATTGCTTTGTGTTATTTTCTGGTGCTGCCATTGTGGTATTCTTCTAACTGCAGACCTCTTAACATCCAAGGATGTTTTAATTTCTTAGATCCTCCTAGAAATTTACACTGACAGACAACAGTCCATCTCTAATGTTCCTTTTTGTGGGTGGGTCCAGTGTTTTACATGAGGAGCAGATCTAGGTTTCTGTAGTTGCATAAATATACAGATACTGCTTGCTTTCTGCATGAAAAGATGGACCACATGTGAGAAGAAGATTGTGGTGAAGGAAAGAAGAGGTTGTAGTCCAAAGCCATGAACAAGAGCTGCAAAACTCTGATCCCTCTCCAGCCATTCACACTTGTTCCAGAGGCTAGGTGTTATTTCGAGCCAGATCTACAGCTCAAGAAATCCTTTTGTTGACTGGACATGAGGGAGGAGAGGAAGTAAATTGCATTAAATTATCCTGTCCCAGAGGAAAAGTCACTGTAACGTTTCTTGAGGGATAAAAGCTTTAATATGGTGGTTATTAAAAATAAGGGGACTGAAGGAAGGTCCAAGCATTTCTTTGCGAAATCAGGTTGGCACCCAGCTGAGACAGCAAATGGTAGAATTTCCTCAGAATTTGATTCTAAAGGATCTAGTTGATTATTGGTTTATAGCAGACTGTGAAGAAGATGATCAAACTTGGACATGCCTTAATACAGGGGAACCTGGAACTTTTATGACAATGACAGGTGGCAGCAGATTTATCTCCAGAGGCCATGGCACTAATATAGGTTATCTGAATTAGCAAATAACGATGGAAGCATAGCCTTGCTTAAGCTGCTTAGTAGCTCATACCTCTGTTGAGAAGGCTCGTCTCAGCAGAGGGATGGTCACAAGACATTGAGACAGGGCTGAAGTCTGTTTCTGTGTATTATATGCAAAAGCAGTTACAAGTCAATAGAGATACATTGATGTGAGCTGCAGCTCTGCTGCTGACAGCCATGGAGTTATACAGTCATATCCTGCCCTGTATTGTGCAGATGTGCCCTAATGAGATGTCCATTCCTTACAGCAACGGTGGCCTGGACCCGTGGTCTGCAGGTGGGGTGACCCAGAACATCACCGATTCCCTCGTGGCAATCATGATCCCAGATGGAGCCCATCACCTGGACCTGCGCAGCCGCAACCCTGGGGACCCCAAATCTGTGCAGCAGGCTCGAGCCTTGGAAATCTGCTACATGAAGCAGTGGATCAAAAAGGCCAGGCACAGCCACTGAAGGTGGTACTGCAACAACTGTGGCCACTGTACCTCTGTTGGCTTTGCTGGGAGCAGGGCCAAGCCCTATAGCACTGTCGTCTGAGCATTTCACTCCTGCTTCCTCACCTGTGTTGCAGCGCTAAACATTGCTTGTGCCCATGAGAAAAGCAGGTGGCAGATGGATGGAGAGCATTCTCAAATGATAAACTGTAGTCAAAGTGTGTAGTTTGAGCTGCCTGCTCTGGCTTGCTTTTCTCTTCTGCTCTTAAACGCTGTCCTTCACCATAGAGTTCCTGTTCTAGGCTCGATGCCTTCCCTGCTGTGCTGGGTGGTTGTCCTGACTGCCGGTACATACAGTAGATTAAATGGTAGTGCTGTTGATGGTGAAAATCCTGCTGCCTTCAGTGGGAGTGAATTTCAGACAATCTCAGCTGGTGTAAGCTGTCATGGCAGGAGCATGGAGATGGTGGGGGAAGAGAAATCACATCTTACTGTGATACTTGGTGGAGAGGTAGGGAAGGTGTGGGAAAACCAGCTGTGCTGTTTATAAAGAAAATAAACAGCCCTTACCAATGCTGGAACAGAAGTATTTTTTTTTCCCCTTTAGATTTCTGGCAGTTTATTAATCAAAGCTGCCTTAGGTGGCTTTTCCATTCTGCGCTGTACTGAATGGTCAGGGCTGGGCCCGGACTGACTCTGCTGATAACTGGCTGAGCGTGCACAATCTGCATCAGGGTTTTATTTCCCCCTCCACTGTTTGTCCTAATCCTGAAATATCTGCCACTGTGATGATGGTTACCAAAGAAAACTCTGTGTGTATTTTATGTGTGTGTGTATGCGTGTGTATCCCCCACAAACACTTGGCTTTTTCAAATCAGGAAGCTTTCAAAGCTATTCTCTTGAAGAGCGAATGTGACACTTGTGCTGGCTAGATCTTATGAAGTGACAAATAATTGGGGCTGTGCCTTGTGTGGATTCCCCCTTCCCCCCCATTCTGTGTATTGTTCAATTTCTGCATGATCTGTTTGCTGATGGCTCTTCAATAAAAGCCTTTTTTAAAAAAAAAAAAAATTGTTTGCGGGACAAACTATTCAAAACACAGAATGCAGCTATCCTCTTGGATCAGCCTAAAGCCTGATGCTGAGCTCAACAAGCCAGGTGCACTGGGCTTTCTGTAAGGCTTCCAAACCAGACAAACTGCCCTGATTCATGAGACAGCATATTTGACATTAATAAATGGCTGGGGCAGTCCCCTCGTCTTCCAGCTTTGGCTTCATTCACACTGAAGCCCTTCTTCAGAAAGGCTTCTTTGCAGTTTAAAAGACAACTCCGTTTCAGAAAGACTCAGGGAAGTCTTCTTGTCCCCAGACTCTTAAAAGTTCCAATTCTATTGAAAAGTTGAATCAGCTTTGATGATATGCCTGATAGTGGAGTATTTTCTTTAGATGCCAGGTGGCCTTTTCTGTTCCCAGTCTGCACCCATCCTCGGGGAACAAAGCGAACCCAGCACTGAAATTTTATCTCTTAATACACTCCTGTGCATCTTTCCAATAGAGTTCCTGGCATTCCTTTGTTTTGTGGTAAATGTGGCATTTATGTTCAGACTCTTCAATCTGAACTTCTTATGCTCTTGGGCAAGGTGATTTCTTAAGAGACTGTGAAGAACAGGCCAGAGAAGAGCCATGTGTCGAGAAGGAAGAGCTGTGTAGAACCTGCCAGAAACCTCTTGACTGACAGCGGTTGGCAAGCCCTTTTCCAGTAATTCCAGGTTTTGGTCATCTGCTGTAAATGTTTTTGAATCCAGTGAATTACAGTCCAGTTTTTAGAAATATCTTTGTATTTTCTTACATGTTAATGGATGTATGGCAGTGTCCTGGCTTACTGCAAGGAATGGAATCTGCAAGAGTAAATATATTACTTATTTATATAGAAATATATGTAATTTATTATTATATTATTTGGGGATCACAAATGATTTAACTGAGCAAGCAAGAATCTTCACCTGCTTAGGGTGCTGCTCCAAATCTAAATCCTGGGATAAATATGTCNTTTTTTTTTGCTTTTTTAAAAAAACTATTTTAGTAAAAAACCCATGCAATCTTCAATTTTGAATTTTGAGAAATTTCATTTAAAACCAAAAATTGTTCAGTGTGGTTTTGTTTGCGGGTTTTTGTTTTGGTGGATTTGTTCTTCTTTTTTATTATTGTATAATAATGCTACTCTTCCATTCAGTGAGAGACTGATTCAAGTGCACTTTGGATCAGGTTCTTGCTGCTTAGGCCAGCTTCTGAATTAGGTGACTGACTTGCTGCTATTCTTAGTTGTTCTTCCTTTCTACTTTTTTTCCCCCCAAGTTGAGTAATTGAAACTTTAGGTCTTCTTTACTTTATGCATTCAGACTTCATCTTAAAAATTTATCTAGACACCTCTATATGCTCTCAAGGGTCTGCCTGCGGTGCTTGGCTACCTCAGCTAAAAGTTGGTTTCTCTGCTTGTTTCATGGTGAGAACAAAATGGGCCACAGGAAATGGCTGATTCCTCTTTCCAGGCATATGGTGATGGGTCCTACTTCACCTCAGGCTTTGCATGTCCTTGGCACGGGTCATCAATAACTGCAATTTAAAAATGTACATTTCCTACTCACTGGGGAAAATGTAGAAGGAAAGAGAATGAATGATTTGCCCAAAGCCTGATTCTTACCGGTGAAAACTGCAGTTTGTTTCAATAAAATTGCAATGAAATAATTAAATTTGAGATTCTGGAACTGGATTTTGCTTTGCAAGGACGTGGGTTTTAATCCTTTGGTAGACTCGTAATTCTGCAACTACGTTGTCTTGTTTCTGCTTGACTTGGGTGAAGTGGGAGGAAAACTAGTTGAGGTGGTCCCCAAGGTACACACATGTCAGATGGTGATGATGAAGGATGTGTGGATGAATGTGCAGCATTTAGTGACCCTACAAGCCAAGGTTTTAACCGGGCTGTGGGGCCTAAAGAGTTAATAGGGCAGGATTAAGGCTGTAGAGTCTTGAGAGTATCTCTCACAATAACTTGCTGTGTTGGCAGGTAATTTTAATTTTGAAGATCATCGAATACTGCATCATGAAAAGAGTCTGTAGAAAGGAAAGTCCCTTCAAGAACCTGGAAAGTCCCTTCAGGAACCTGGAATCCTAAATTGTGGCTCCTAAATCACAGGAGAAGAGTATGCAAAGTGAGAATTGAGGTTTGCCTCCTGTGCTATCTACCCACTTGGTTGCAGACGGATGTCAGTATGCTATAAATAAAGGGATTTTATTTTTTTCTATTTCTGTTCTTAAAGAGGGTGTTCATCTGTTGTGGGCCTAATCTCTGCAGAGTGGGAATGAATCCTAAATACCCTAAAGAGCTTTCTGTGTGCTAAAGATTTGCACATTGACAGATACTTTAGCTCCTTCCAGGACTCATGGTGGAATCATTGTGTGTTTCTGAGGTCAGGAGGATGCTCTGGGACCCGTAAGCAGAGGGTTGAGAGAGCACAGGGGACTCTGTGCTCCAAGCCCACATTTTTTTACTCTCCCCTGTTGATTCAGAAGACCATTGCTGTGACTGGGGGTGTGCCTTCATGAAACCACGTTTAGAGGCACCGTGTGTTACCTGAACAGTGAAGCAACGGCAAAAAGTCTGAATTGAGGATATCTGGGATAAATTCACTGTGCTTAAGTACTTTTCAAAATTCCCTTTCTATTGTTAAAAATCCTTATTTTTATTATTTTAAAGATGCTGGGCTTCTTTAAGGTTGCAGCTTTTGCTGACATCGATAGACTTGTGCTCCTGTATTATTTTGATTCCTTGATTTCCTAGTGCTGCCTCTGGCTGGACACAAGCATTGGGGCCCCAAGTCAACTTTTTTTTTTTCATTCCCCCACCCCACCCCACCC
>VZRU01012311.1:107064-118406 GCA_013398155.1 Pedionomus torquatus
GCAGGAGCATGTTTCTTTAGTGTGACTTCCCTGTCTTTGTGCTCCCCAAGGCAGTAATAAGCTAAACCAGCTGTTGCTTATCTTGCAGTTGGGTTTTGGGTGCCAGCTGGTGGTTGAGGTGCTTTGGGTGTAACATGGGCATCTCTGTCCTGCAAGCTGTAGATTCTATAAGGTATCTGAGCGTTTCCCTGGGGGAGAGTGAGGGCTCCTCAGGGTGGGGGTGGTGGCTGCTGCCCAGCTTTCGGGGGTTTTCCCCTCCGCTGGCGATTTGCAAAATCTTTTAGTTCAATCCCCCAGTTTAGAAAGTAGGGGCAGCGAAACACTGAGACCGGGAATAGCAAATCCCTTCCGTTTGTCTTGTTGTTTTCTAATGTATGCGACCTCTCTGGGTGGTTTAAGCGGTTTAGGTACTTTCTGTGAAAGGGATCTTTTAATGACAAAACTAATGTGATTATCTTACCGAGTGTGAGAGGCGTATTCAAGGTTTAAAGAAAATCTGTTAGAATAGCTGAATGTATCTGCTTAATCCTTTCTCTAATGTGGGTGGACAATGCTCTGGGAAGCAATTGGTCTTTCTTTCTTAGAGTAAATGCCTGGTCTCCAGAGGTAGGAACTTGTTTGCAGCTTTTTATACCCTTATGCTTCACCTTCTAGAGAATACAAAGGCGCAGGAGAGAGGCAGAGAGCTTTTGAGAGGCCAAGTTTTTCCTCGAATAGCCGGGGGTGTAACCAATACGGGGCCAATTCCGGCAGGCGGCCGAGCACCCTCCGCTCCCTTTGACTGCCACCTGAATAGAGGGATCCTCCTTTTTGCCCTCCCGTAAAACCACGTCTCCTGCAACGTGACATGCAAACGAGCTTTCTCCTTTCTGAGCATGCTGGGGTGACAGGACCCTGCCTGGTTTTGTGTCTGTGTCCTCCCCAGGCAGATCCTGGGCTTGAGAGAATTCCCCAGAGGTCCAGTTTTCCATATCGACCCTTTGGAAAGGTTTGGAAAAGTACTGGCAGGGTGATGGCTGAGCAGGGGTGAACGTGGTGGTTCTCAGACAAGGAGGATAGGACCGAGGGCGATGCTGCAGGATGCAGCCATGGCTGGACCTTGGCTGGTACCAGCCTGGAGTTGCTCAGCTTCTCCACTGTTTATAGAACTGTGCTTATGAATCTTTCTTTTCCTTCTATCTACCTGGTTACACAAATCTTGGAAACATTAGGAAATCCTGTTGTCTGCAATGGTTAGTAAGATAGGTAGAGACACTCATCTTACCAAAGTGTTTAAAAAACTGAAGTAGTGGCTCTGGGACTCTTCAGCACGTGGATTTGGCTTTATAGCAAACACGAACATGTTGTAATTTGTTATCTGAACAGCCTCAAAACAGCACATAAGGAGGAAAAGGATACTGAGCTGCTGCCTTTCCCAAATCAAGTGAAACATACTGTCTCTTCTCACCACCCAGCAGAGTAACACAGGGACAAGGAGTACCTCAGCGTCAGTCTATCCTCTCCATGGAGACAGGTGCTGAGCTGCAGCCCTACGTGCCTGGGCCGTGCAGTTGACACTGGGATCCCTGCTGTGGAGACAGGCAGCATCCAAGCACTTCATGCACAACCTAAAAACTAGTCCCAGATCGTGTCAAACTGAGTTTTCTGCAGGAGGGGAAAGCAAGTTGTGCAGCTGAGGTCTTGGCATCTCCCCAGCAGGCTGCTGGGTGATCAGTAATCATGGGATGGTTTACCTCAGGAGGCCTCTGGTCCCAACCCTCTGCTCACAGCAGGATCAGCTACAGGGGCACACCAGGATGCTCAGTGATATAACCTGAAATCCTGAAAACCTCCAAGGATGGAACCTGCGCAGCCTCTCTGGGCTCGACTGTTGGTGTGGTGGAAAAGTTTTCCATCTGCCCTGAGCATCTTGTTTCGGTTTAGATGAGCTTTTATCTTCTCACCACATACCATTATGAAGAACCTGGCTCTGTCTTCTTGATGACCCCTGTAATGATTCAGGACTGCTTTTAGGTGCTCCCAGAGCTCTTCCTTTTCCAGGCTGAACAAGTCTGCCTCCTCCATTCTCTCCTCACAGGCCAAGTGTTCCAACCCCAGCCATCCCAGTGGTCCTCCCCTAACTTTGCTCCAGGTGATCAATGTCTTCCACTGGGAGGCCTCAAACTGGATGCAGTGTTTGATTTGTGGTCACCAAGTGCTGACTAGAGGTGGAAGGTCCCTTCCCTGGATCTCCTGGCTCTGCTCCTGCTAGTCTCTGTGCTCCCAGGACATACAGCTGGCTCATACCTAGCTCGATGTTCACCAGGACCTTCTCAGAGCTGCTCCTCAGGCAGTCATTTCCCAGCCTGCATCACTGCAATGAGCCCTACCTTCCCAAAGGAGCAGGACTTTGTGCCTGGTCTTCTTGAATTTCATGAGGTTCTTGTTGTCTCCTTCTTCAGTATCTCTGTCTTAATGCCTACTGTTCCTTGAGCGTATTAACTCTTCCCTCCAACTTAGTGTCATCTGCAAGTGTAAGAAATGCAGAAGAACCTGAAACCTGAGGACGTTTTATTTTTGTTCTCTGTGTAGAAGATAGACTTGGAGTAGTCTTGAAAGCACTAGTTCTCTAAAATACTTGCAACGTTTAAAGGATTTCATCTTTCTTGACCACCTTGCTGTCTGCATCCCTACACCAGTTCTACCATGGGTCCTGCAGCTGACATCTGACCAGCTGCCAGGACAAGGGAGGGCAGCCCCGTGCTGCTCTGCCTTCAGAGCCCCAACGTGCAGCAGGGCTTTTGGGTGTGCCCCGCTACAGTGCTGCCCTACAGGTGAGCTTCAGAAGAGACATTGAGTGACCACAGCCTCAGGGCTGGAGTGAAAACAGAACCCAGTCATTTCTGCGAGGGACCGTGGAGCAGCTTTAACAGAAGCACTGTCAAAACAGCTGGGATGGGGAAGGAGAGCTGCCTGGGCAGCAAAGGCTTTCTTTTGGAGGGTGGGTTCGTGTGGTCAAATGAGTCTGAGAGCACTCTGCAGTGGGTCACTGTTATTATATCACAGACTCTTCATCACCGTTTCATAAGGGAGGAATTTGGACTAGAAAAAGACCAGATATGTCTTGACTGTTTTTCTTCAGGAGGAATTATAACCTTTTAATGTGGTATCGCTGTCCCAATCTTGACCAGTGCTCCAGGGCTGCCCACCGCTCCCAGGGAGGTTTTCCAGTACATCTGGGCAGATGCTGGTGTGGCATCTGGGTGGGGGTGGTATTCAGGAGTGACAGCAGGGGTCCAGCAGGTCCAGTGGGTCCATCTGGGCACGGGGGCTTCCCTGAGCACCCAGAGCTCTGCTTCCACACCTGCACGTGCACCAGTCGGATACTAAGCAGCGCAACACCTTGTTTTGTTTAATGCCTGTTCTTCCAAGCACCTCGCCCATCCACCGCCTGCCTTCAGCTTCCTGGCTGAGGCAGACTGGCGATGTGGAGTCCCATTCCTCTGGTCCAAGGGGAGAATGGTGGTTCCCTCACCGTGAAACGTGTATATATGTATGAGCATGCAAGGGGAAAAAACAGTGTTCCTTCTCCAGAAACAAAAAAATGACCTTCTCCTCCCTGCTTGCAGCCTGCTGATGTGTCCAGCCTCGCAAACTGGGCTGTTTGGCTGCCCCGTAACCTTTCCCCATGTGCTGGAGAGGTCAGGAGTGGAAGCAAAGGATGTTATTTCCCTGCAAAGACCAGTCTCCCATTCTCAGTCACCAGGAACGGGGCCACTAAAAAAGGCCAGGCCCTCCCAGGTCACGCTGGAGGAGAGCGGAGGCTCCCACCTTTCCTTCCCACTGGTGAAGTCGGTCCTCGCTACGCAAACTAGACTAATAAATGTCGGGGCAGCGGGAGGTGAGTGCAATCAAGTGCGAGAGCCTGAGTTATAGCGGTAACCTGCTGAATTCCTGGGTCACAAAGTAATTTACAGAACAACCCTAATGTCATTCAATAATTATTCAGACAGCCCAGACCCCGGGGGGCACAGCTTCCTGCTGGGTGTATTATTAATACCATCAACAACCAGCAGGATGTTGGTGTGAAGAAAAGAACCACAACACAAGTGTGTGAACCTAAGGAACAAATGGAAACCGGTGTTAATAGGATATTGTACTACTCCTTAATGAGCTCCCCTGATGCTGACAGTGGAAATTGCTCAAGGTGGTTTGTGGCAGAAGAGGAGGGAGATCGGTGTGTCCATGGCTGCCCGTTGATATCTCCCAGCCTCTGCGATAGTCCCCATGGAGACTGGGGCAGGGGGGAGGAAGGAGGAGGTGGTTTCCAAGCACCCCAGAATAATCTAAATTAATATCCAGTGAACAATGTAAACCTTCTCTTTGACATGGCGTGGGAATAAGCAGTCACAGCGCTGGAAGTGGGTCAGCTGAAAAGGAAGGTAATGCCGTGTCCCGGGATGTGATCCGCAGAGTAAGCCAGGGGCTCGACCTCTGCTACCTCCCCTCTCACCCACCCATCCTCCAAAACATCTAGAAATAGCAGAAAATTCCATTTGGAAGCTTCTTTTCCTGAATGGAGACTTTCTGGATGAGGAGGAGGGATATAAAACCTGAAGGTGAGTGTAAAGGGCAGTGTCTTCTGCAACACCTCTGACCCCTGGCATGAAGGTTGCCAGGACATGCAGGTGCTGACAGGTTAGTGCTGCCACAGCTGCAATTTTAAATCGTTTTACATCTTTACTTCAGGTTTTGTGACCCTTCCTCACCCGGCTGCAGCTCTACAGGGCCTAAAGTTTGCTGCAAAGGTGCAATAAGGAATTATGTGGGCAAAGCCTGAAGTGAGCCAAGCCCAAAGTAGCCTGTGAGTTGTTCCTCAGCTGGGAAATGGCAGCGGAGGGCCATGTACTACGCTGCTTTGGTGGGCTTCTGGTGCACACCACCAACAGACAAGCAAATCTCCCTGGTTTTGACCCTTCCTCCTCCAGAGGATCACATTGTTTATCTAAACAGGGGGACAAATATTTCTCATGAGCATTTGAAGGATCAGGAAAAGCTTCCTGGCCCTTATCTCAGGGATCAACTGCAGATAAGGGTTTATAGCAGAACAGATTTTGCTTCAGAGCTGTTCCTGTAACGCAGTAATAGAGCTGGGCTGTGGCCTCAAGCACTACCTGAGGTGGTAGATCCATGACCCATCAACCAGTGTGTCCTGCACCCACAGTCAAAGGTTTAAGAAGCTCAGCCAGAGAAAACGTTTCAGTGGCCACAAATCACTCCTCTGCCTATAGCCTTTTTCAATGTTTGGCAAAGGCTGTTTTCAGTTTTGCTTTGCTTTGACGCTGCCAGTGCCCAGCGGGCAGACAGAAGAGCCATGGAGCTCCATGGACATCGGTGGCAGGAGGTACAGAGGGCTCTGATGTTAGACTCTGGGCCATTCAGCTTGTTCACGATTTAGCAACACATTGCTAGTGACATCCAGCCCCATCTAACCTCCCTCCTTGACTTCTCCCACAAGTGCCACCACCAGAAGTGACTGCAATTTTGTGCCTTTGCAATTTTGTGCCACAGCAGCGTTTGTGTTGCTTTTCTTGGTGGGACCCATGAACAAAGGGCAGGAGATGTGTTATTCTGATGCTATCTCTGTTGCTGCCCAAGAACAGGATCACCAAAATACTTCTGTTTTCCCTTTTGTGCTTATGGACGGATGTTGGTGCTGATATTCCCTGAATTCCCCTGAAAAATAAAGAGTGTTTTATCCGTATTCCCCAAGCACCCGATACAAATGCAAATCGACTCCGGGTGGTAAACCTTGATTTGTTGTTGGGGTTTTTTTTGTTGTTTCTCCTGGCTGCCCAGCATCACTTGGCGGGTCTTTTCTCACTTGTTTCTCTTCCTCCCTTTCCTTTAGCTGGTGTGTCCCAAGTGAGGTCCTCGGCAGGGTCAGAGACCTGCTCTGTTCCCACATTCTGGCCCTCCTCCTCCTTTTGCCCAGCATGTTTAAGGCCTTTTTGTTTATTAAGCAGAAAAAGCTGAAGGGCTAGAAGTAAACCAGGTCTTGATCAAATTCCCTAAAATAACGGTCAGGCAGGCCACAACAGTCCCAGATGAGAACATTTGGGCATTTTATGTTCCTGCTCGCTTCCATCAAATCAAGTAGATCACAGATGCGGGAGTCAAGATCAGATGGAGAAAGGTGACTCTGAATTTTCCTGTCACTTTAAATAGGTCGGTGCTTTTTAGGTAAGAAAATACCTAAACGAGGGACTCCTAAATTCCCCACAAGTAGAATTTGAACAAGTGGGATTTTTACCAGCTGGTGAGGCTGGTGAGAGTAACTGGTGCTCTAAATCCTTAGGCTGAAGCAGGTGTCTACTCACTTAGAAAATTCAGTACTATTTTTTAAAAATTACAAATTGTCAGTAGATTAGGCTGCTGGGCTAAAGCCATGCCTGCCATTTATTCTTCTGGAGCTGGCACATTTTTTTCTGTGTCCAAATTTCAGACTGATGCAAACTCTTGATGCCCTTAGGATCCCTTGGGGTTTTTAAAAGAAATTATTTTTAATTGTATGTAAAGCTACAGCTGAACAGATCAGTGGGTGATGTCAAATGCACGCAGGATTACTGCAAGGGGAAGATAAAAATGAGACGTCAGTATCAAAATCCAGCTCTAGCTAAAGGCAGCCTGCAGGTCCTGTGAGCTTGGGTTGAGCATCACTGCCAGACACAGCCACTGGCTTGGCCAGGATCCGTTTCCCCCTCCTGTGTGTTTCAGATCAGCCAAGTGCGTCAATATACACTTAACTTGGAGCACGTGAACAGCTCCTGCTTACCAGAATGTTCTTTCAATGGGCTTTGTGTTAAGGATGTCCCTATATCCAAGCAAAGGGCTGGTGAAGCCTGTGAGGGACACCAATTCCTTCCCCACTTGGGTCCACCAAGATCCCCTGAATCTGCTGAGCCCATAAACCCAGCTGCACGTTGCGGTCTTTGAGCCCATGAGGCAGCCAGAGCTGTCTGCTGGGAGTGACCCAATCTGGGTGGGAGACGCACGGGGCCTGATCCATCACCCACATGGCTCCCTTGGCATCTCCTGTCTGCCCAGTGTTGAGACTGAGCAGCTTGTTCTGCCCTGAATGCCACAGCTGAGCCGGTTCCTAAAAAAAGAAAGAAAGACCTCAGAGTTAAAACATTCGTCTATGTGGGTTTCCTTTTTTTTTTTTTTTTCTTTTTCCTTTTCCCTTTTCATCTTCTTTCCTGCTGCTATTCATTTGGCATGAAATAACCTTCCAGATCAATCCGGAAGAGATCATTTGCAACTGTTGCTGTTTTCCCGTTGCTAATTGCTGGGTTGAAATCCCATTTGAATCGCCCTGAATACACAGTCCGATGTTCCTAAGCGAAGCGTCTACCAGGTATTTTCCCCGTCAGGCTTTTATTTTCCTGAAAAAAAACCAAAAAACAACAACCCAACCAGCCAGTGCTGGCTCGCTGGTTAGCTTTTGATGGGACAATAGCGTCTCCATAGAACGTCTCGTTTCCGAAGCAGAGCCGTGTTTTGGCAGGAACCGATGGCTGCCGAGTTTCACAGGGCCGGAGGGGCCGTTTGGTTCTCGCGGACCCAGAAATGAAGCAGTTAATTACCCAACTGGGCAGGAGGAAATTTCTTGTAAAAATCCAGAATCTGGTTGAACAATGTGGCCTTTTATTTTTTCAGCCTTGGAATCAAGCCTGGCTGCCCTTGTAAACAAAGAAAGGAAAGAATCACTGAACCAACCCAACACATAAAAACTGACCATGTCTGTCTTTGAAGTTCCCTTTATGTTGTTTGGAAAACTTGGGATTATAGAGGTTTTTTTCTCTCCACCCCCCGCTTTTTTTTAAAAAAAAAGAGGGATGGGAGTTAAGGGAAACTTTTTCTTAAACAGAGCAGAAGTCATTAATTAAGTATCCCATTCATCCCCGAGGCACTGGCTCATCAATCAGATTTCTTATTAGCATTCTGATGACCCGCCTGACCCCTTGTCTATGTACTGTCTGCATGACGACACGGAAAACCAGACCACACACCGAACGGAGGAGGATTATTCGACACTTTTCCTTACTCCGGGGGTGGGGATGGAGCTGGGAAGAGGAACGATGACTGACACTGTTGTTTTGGGTTGAGGCAAGTCAATAAGCAGCTCCTGGAGAAACGGCCCTGAGAACTTGGGAGAGGGGACGTCAGTGTTCTGGTGGGTTTGCTGATGCGTATATGGGACTCGGTGCCATTGCGGGGTCTCTCCGCTCCCGTTGTGCTCGGGGTAGGCTCAAATCCAGAGTGAAGAACGGGATTTTAGCACAGCAACCACCATGCTCTTACCCTTGGGTAACCCTGGTCGGGAAACTGTTGGCTCCCAAAAATGTACTGGCAGCTCCAAACCCCCTAAGTAGGCTGTGCCCTCAGGGTGAGGACGCACCTACCTTATGAGTCCTCCAGCCTTTCTCCTTCCAGGTTATTCCAGTTACAAGTAATTAGCTGATTACATCTTCACACAACTGCTTTCTGGCAAGTTTTTGCCCTGGAAAAACCAGCCAGAGGGGCAGTGATAGCAACAAGTTATGAGGTGCCAAAGGGAAAGTCAAGCTGCAGCAGCCCCTTGCTGAGTGTGGGAATTTGCACACACACACGTGCACACATGCACTCGTGTGGCAGAGAGCATGCAGCCAAAAATGACCCTGGCCAATGCCAAGGTGGTCAGTGAAGGGAGGTGGCAGTGGGAGATCATGATCATAGAATCATAGAATGGTCATAGTTGGAAGGGACCTTAGAGATCATCCAGTTCCAACCCTCCCTTGTCATGACCAGGGACACCTCCCACTAGAGCAGGTTGCTCAAAGCCCCATCCAGCCTGGCCTTGAACCCCTCCAGGGATGGGGCACCCACAGCTCCTCTGGGCAACCTCTTCCAGTGCCTCACCACCCTCACACTCCACACTGTTCTGCGGAGCTGCGTGTCAGGGAGGAGAAAAGTAGAGTGAGTGATGTGCCACCGTCGGGGTGACAGTGGCAGCGCTGCTCTTAGGGCAGCTTGTTACCAAGAGCTGGCTGAGATTTTGAAATCAGACTGTTTTTACCAAGAGTGTTCTTCTCAAAACAAAACTTTCTGACTTTATCTTTTAATCTTGGAAGGCTGTTTTCTTGACAAAAGAGAAAATTATTTGTTTCACTATTTCTTACTTGATTTTTCTTTCTCTCTTTGGCTTTTTTTAACAGCAAAAGTATAATAATGTGTGCGGTAGATGGAAAAAGGAAAACTGGGAAATGGAGATAAAATGGCAATGTTTCTAAAGTATTTTGAGGTTTTGTTTGTTCGTTTTTAATGATTTCTTTCTTCTTTTGTATTTGCTTTAGTTGGAAGGAGATGTACCCAAATAAGTGTGTCACTCGCCTTTAGTCTTGCAGCCCTGGATAGTTGTCATCACAGCTCATGACTGAATTTAGGGAATATTCCCTGTGTCACACCAGAAGCTGGTGGGGATTAGGCACTTCTGGAGGTGTGAAGCTCAGGGTTTGTTCTGACAAGAAGCGTCCCTCTGTGCAGTGAATAATGTCTGATCTCCAGCTAAAAACCCCAATGGATAAAATGCCCTTGACTTTTGGGCCCATCCTCAAGGCAGAAGGTTACTTAAGGCGACGTCAGGGGACATCCTGACGGATGCAGGCACGTCCATCAATCATTGTTACGGAGGAGGAGATAGGGAGAATGGAAATGAGGGAGGGGCAGTTGTTTGGTCTTTCACATTAAAAGCATGTGGAGCAGATACCTGAACCCAGGGCTTCTCCTCCCAGGCAGATGCCTTTGGCAGGAAGCTGCAGGAACACTTCTGCTCTCATCTGTCCTGATGGATCCTGAATTATCAGTCACCAGTGTGAGGTGTGCGGGTCAACTTCTTCTGCATTGTGATTTTAAATTAGCATTTTATTTTCATTCTGCTGGATAGTGAAGCTTGGAGCACTTCATAACATCACCTAAGATTTCACTCCATGAATTCCCTTGCTATTGTAGAAGCCCAGACACTGATGTTGCAGGTTTCCTCTCCTCTCTTCCTGAGGCATGTTGCAATTTCTGATATGGCATTTATCTCCTATGGCCCAGGGTTCATCATGTCAAGTGGAATGGATGCTCTATAGATCCTTATAAAGTGCACATCTGCTACAGCAGCTTCATGGCCTCTCCCTGACTGAGGCCAGAGGGCACCCTTGGGAAGAGCCATAAGAATGTGATGAGCATGGAGCAATATTCCTCCAAGACAGTCCCCATTCTCCTCCAATTCATGGCTTGGGGACCTCTGACTGTGTAACTGTCTGGGATTCGTGCCCCAGCCCAGGCAGCCCCTGTGCCCCTAAAGTGCCCGCCTTTGACTAACGTAGGGACATAACCCACCCCTCCTTGGCCAATGACTATTAACCGGGGCCAGCTGAATCAACCAGGGCAAGCCAGAAATCAGACTATTAGTCAAAGTGGCTGGAAACCAGCTCCCTGGGCTACCAGCAGAGACATGTTCTCCAGAAGGGGATCTCTGTGTCCCAGGCACTTTAAAAAAGGTCATATTTTTGCTTGGTGATAGGAAGAGGTGGTGTGCTTAGATGGGCAGCCCTTAATGTCATGCTGACGGTGCCTGGTCCAGAGAATCCTCACAAAGTCACTTCTGGTCTCAGCACTGTCCTCCCTGTGATTCCAAGGAGTCCTTAACCCCTGAGATTATTGCTGGACCTTTCTGCATTGCCCTTCATGTCAGCGGGCAAATCATGGACTGTGGGCATCAGACTGTGAGGCTCATCTCCACACCTCCATCACAGCAGATTACTGGTGTGTATTTTGCAGTTATGGTTTAGGTAACAACGAGTCTAGTTTTAATGGTCCTTCTAGTTCCTCCCTGAGGTATCAGTTATCATGAAATCATGGGACTGTCAGAGTTGGAAGGAACCTCTAGAGATCATTTAGTCCAACTCCCCTGCCAAAGCAGGATTGCATAGAGCATGCTGCTCAGGACAGCATCCAGGTGGGTCTCCAGAGAAGGGGACTCCACGTTCTCCCTGGGCAGCCTGTTCCAGGGCTCTGTCACCCTTACCAAAAAGAAGTTTTCCTCATAGTTGGCTGGAACTTCCTATGTTTCAGCTTGTGCCCATCACCCCCTCTCCTGTCACTAGGAACCACTGAGAAGAGTCCAGCTCCATCCTCCTTCAACCCACCCTTCAGATACTTCTAAGCATTCATAAGGTCTCCCCTCAGCCTATTCTTCTCCAGGCTAAAGAGTCCCAGCTCTCTCAGCCTTTCCTCGTAAGGGAGATGCTCCAATCTCTTAATTATCTCTGTTG
>VZRU01012311.1:118463-132018 GCA_013398155.1 Pedionomus torquatus
TTGAACTGGGGAACCCAGAACTGGATGCAATATTCCAGTTGTGACCTCACCAGTGCAGAGCAGAGATGGAGAATGATCTCCCTTGACCTACTGGCCACACTCTTCCCTGTGCAGCCCAGGATTCCATTGGCCCTCTTGGCGACAAGGGCACATTGCTGGCTCATGGGCAGTTTACTATCTACTGGGACCCCCAGATTCTTCTCCTAGGAAGTGCTTTCCAGTAGGTCTGCCCCTAACCTATATCGGTGCCTGGAATTCTTCCTCCCCAGGTGCAGGACCCTACACTTGCTCTTGTTGCACCTTATTAGGTTCTTCTCTAGCCAGTTCTCCCACCTGTCCAGGTCACACTGGATGGTGGCACAGCCTTCTGGAGTGCCAGCCAGCCCTCCTAGTTTGGTATCATCAGTGAACTTGCTGAGAATACACTCGGTCCCCTCATCCAGGTCATTGATGAATATGTTGAATAAGACTCGACCAAGTATTGACCCTTGGAGGACACAACTGGTGACAGGCCTCCAACCTGACCCTGCTCCATTAATTACAACTCTCTGAGTCCTGTCACACAGCCAGTTCTCAATCCATCTCACTGTCCCCTCATCTAGCCCACACTTCTTCAGTTTCCTAATGAGGGTGTTACGGGAGACAGTATCAAAAGCCTTGCTGAGGTCAAAGTAGATGATACCTGCTGCTCTTCAGCCATCTGGTTATGACCTGTGACTGTCAGTGGTCTTTGCCTGCTGTGCCATGCTACTCAATACTCAGTGTAGTTTTAATTGAGATCAGCTGAAATGTCAAATATTTCTGTGATGAGGTCATTTTTTCCCAAGAGAACGGCCTGGGAAGCAGCAAGTGAAAAAAAAAAAAAAAAAACAAACAGGGAGGGAAGAATGTGTATTGAGTAGATACTGTTACAACAGGGATCAGATGGGGAGAGACTTGCTATATGGAAGACCTAAAACACGCACAAAGACTTGTGAGGAAGAAGGCTCCAACCCCTTCCACCTCTCTCCAGTGCAGCAGATGAGGAGGTGAGTTTGACTGGATGCAAGTTTGGCGGCTGCTGATCTGGTGCCGGACCATCTGACGCAGAGATGAGACGGTGTTTGCAAAGCCTGCATAAATTAAATTCTATGTACATGGAAAAAAAAAATTGAACAGGATCCCTGGTGCCAGCAGCAACTCTTATCGCTCTGTAGCTTGTTTGCGTCCCCTGGCAGATAATCACCATGACTAACAGTTATCTGACACAGCCAATTTAGCTACCAAAAATCTGTTTCCCGACCTTAGCTGACTATTCACAGAAATGACAGCTTCCCCTCCTCTCCTCCCCCCAGTAGTATAAATGCCAACAAAGCTCTCCTAGGAAATAGACGTCTTTTGGGGACACTTTATAAAGTCAAAATAAGACGCAATAAGTGCTCCAGAGAGCTGGACAGAGGGGCTGAGTGCCTTTTATTTCTCTGATGTAGTATTTGTGGTAGTTTCCTTCAGCTGATTTACTTCTTTTGCTGTTGTGTGTTGCATTTTCAAACAGAGAAATACTTTGTGTGGTTGGAAGGCCACACTGGAGAAAGAGCTGCCTGCCATGCTCTCCATGCCAACTTCTCTTTCTCCTCTGCTGTTTTCTAATCTGTATTTTCAAGAGGTCTGTAAGGTACATGGTTGGTGATGTAGTGAAGGGAATTATCAGGGTCCAGATGAACCTGGCAAGATCAAAAAAGCCAAGGTTTAACTTCGGGCAGCTCCTCAGGCTGTTTACCATGGGGCTGCACATGATGTTGGCTCCATATGGTGACAGGAGCTGGGGCTGAGTCAGGGGAAGAAGGAAGGGCCAGGGCAGATGCACACAGGTCTTCCTGTGCCTCATTAGCAGATTTCAAATCTAACAGAGCTCTGCTGCCCAGGCTAATTCCCTTTAATGACCCATGTTTCTGTAGAACTCTACTCAAGTCATGCTCATTATGAAAACCCCAGTTTATCCTCTTGGGACTGGGCAGGAGGGCAAGAAGTCCTTGATGCCTGGATGTAGGAACCTTTTATCCACAATGAGTTTTTAAGCACTTGAGAGTTAACTTATCTTTCTCAAGAACTGAATTCTTCAAGTGGATCTGTTCATTCCTTCCAAAAGTCTCTTGTCTTCCTTTTGAGTCCTTCTGCCCTCTTTATCCTTCTGATTCTTCCTCCATGAAGCTCATATCATTCTATGAACCCTTACAATGCTTCTAAGGAAAATCCACCTCTAAATAGTGCATCTGTGCCATGTTCTCAATCTACAGCAGTCCAAACCCAGTGGTCCTCACCTGAAGATCAGAGTTGAAGGCCCCAGACTGCAGAGAGATGGCTTCAAGATGGTTCCTTGCCAATAAAACCCCAAATAGACTTCCTCCAAGCAGGATTAAATTAACTGCCTCTGGGTAAAATTGAGCACACAATGTTTGCATTTCTGTATCTTGCATGTCTGGCAGTTTGTGAGGGATGTCAGCCTCAGATCTGGCTCCAGTCATTGGCAAGAGTGTCCACCCTTCCTGTATCAGAGGATACACTTATAGCCTGTAACCCCTTATCTGTCAGGGTTTCCCAATGGTTTCTCTTCTTCTTCCTTGTGCTTCCACTGCAAGACTGAATTTTGCCTGTAATGGTGACTCTCCTCACCCAGGCAGCATGAGTTCTCCATATTCCTATTCAGATCCTTTTTAAAAGGGCCCTTCCATAGGGCCAGAAGAAATAAGTCAAAGCCCTACCCCAGAAAGGATATTGCCCTTCCACACCTTCATTTTCCTACAGCATCCAGCCATATGCACAGGGCTACTGCATCCAGCAACTGTTTGTGGTAGCATCTGTACACTCTTGGCATGAGGCTAATCATAGATATTCTGAGATCTTATTAAGCTTGCTAAGCTTAATAGGTGGGATTAGATGACTTGGAGAATTTGTAGAGAGACACTCTGCACTTTGTCTTTCCAATTTTGGTCCTAGTTTGGTCTAAACATGTAATAAAGTGTTCAAGACAAGGTTGGATGGGGCTTTGAACAACCTGATTACTAGACCAGGAGGTGTCCCTGCCTGTGGCAGGGGGGTTGGAGCTAGATGATCTTTAAGATCCAACCCAAACCTTTCTATGATTTTATAATTCTATGAACTGAAACAGTTACTGGCTGGGAGTTTTCCCCCTCAAAAAGCAGTGTTGTGACTTTTGAGTGGCTAAAAAGCATTTTCAGGACATTTTGGGAAATGGTCTTGCACTGGTTTGACACCTGTAGCTCCTAAAGGAAGCTGGGCCAAGTTGGCAGGTGCGTTGAGTTTTTAAGATCTGGGTATGATTATTTTGATTAGGTTGTTCATGGGGGGTCCCTTCAAGGTCAGTGAGAATGCAGGCAATTGCAAGGCAATACCGCTAAAATGGGGTAGAAAAGTTACTCTGGAGCTGCCCATTTCTCTCCGCCAACAAGAGTCATAGAATCACTTCGGTTGGAAAAGACCTTTAAGAACATCAAGCCCGACCATTAATCTAACACTACCAAGTCCATCACTAAACCATGTCCACAAGTGCTGTGTCTACAGAAGAGGAGCTGTGGGTGAGACGTTCACCTGGGGTCCCCTTCTAAGGCTACAATCAGCAGTTTGGGAGTCTTTTTTTTAATTGCTTGTCAGTGCATTTGACAATCTGATGGATAGCATCTCATGGTCCTTACTGAACTTTGTATTGAGGTGAATTATGGCTGTGCCCAGGTCTAGGCCACAATAGCCGGGCTCCTCCTGCAGCTCCCCACAGAAGGAGCCTGAAGACCCTCATACAGGTCACCCAAGGGAAGGTGGACAGTGTATCAGCTCCATCCTCCAGCTGAGAACCCCTTGGGAGCACCAAAAGGAACACACAAAAAGGGCACATCTTGGATATCTTGGTCAAAACCCAAGCTCCCAAGAAGGCCACGACCAAAATACACCTGTCGCAGACTCAGCAGCCCCCAACATGTGTGGCGGTTGGGACAGGCGAAGCAGGAGCGGCGGCGTTCCCACCGCCAGGCGTGCGGCGATACGACGGGATGCCAAAGGATCTTTAGGGACTGGGATTGGGGGGGGGGGCGAATCCTGGCATAGAATTTAAAATGTGCTCTAACCTTTTCTGCAAACTGAAAGCAAGAAAAATGCTCATAAAACTCGTCTTTGTGCACAGAAAGAAGTCCGTTTTTATACTGTTGCTAAGTTCCTTATTGTTTTCTGGCTGTTTTTTGTGTTTCTGTGGCAGCCTTTTCTGTGGGCCTCTTTCAGTGACTTAGCTATATTGGCCTGCAGATAATTAGATCAGTGCTATCATTTTCACTGTCCTTTTTCCTCTGGGGCTATTTGCATGATAATGGCAGTTTGTTCGACTCTCTCCCTCCATCCCTCTCTCTCTCTTTTAACAAGACACCATTTCTAAACATGAAATAATTCAGGCAACAATCTGCCAGCGGCTCTGTTAAGAAAAGCCTGAAAACATCTGGTTAAGAAAACATTTCTGGTAACCAAAAACCCAACATTTTTGTTACCGGTAGCTTTCTAAAAAAAGTCTTCNATTTTTTTTTTTTTTTTTTAAAAAAAAAAAAACAACATTGTTTTTAGACTATCTATATTTGCTACATGCCAATCTCCTAACCATGAACCCATATTACACTTATAAGCTCCTGCACTCTGGGTAGATATGTGTATATAATAATTTATTATGTATTTATCTAGATAATTTATAGGCAAGTAAGACATTAAATTCTTAATGAATCCCATGAACATCTGAAAGGTATCTATGTGCCACAGGATGGTTTTGAACCCTTCTTGCTGTGAACCAAGTCTTATGCTCAGCAAGATACGCCCAAATCTAAGTATGAGAGTAATCCCGTTGAGACCTAGAGGTTGACTTGGGTGGCTGATGCTTGTCTTTTGCTGATTGTGCAGAGTGGTGAGGCACTGGAACAGGTTGCCCAGAGAAGTTGTGGATGCCCCATCCCTGGAGGTGTTCAAGGCCAGGCTGGATGGAGCTTTGAGCAACCTGCTCTGGTGGGAGGTGTCCCTGCCCATGGCAGGGGGGTTGGAACTCAATGATCTTTAAGGTCCCTTCCAACTCTAACCATTCTATGATTCTATGATAGGGGGCTTTCCATGGGAGAAGGTATAGAGGACAAGGGTGGGCCAAAGAAGTGCTTTGTGCAGGAGGAGAGACTCCTATTGTCTCCAGGTCTTGCAGACAAGTAGCCATATCACCCTGCAGACTATGCTGCACCACCACCAAGGTTATATTTGCTGTAAAAAAGGAGTCATGGGACCAGTTCCTCCTCCTGACAGGATTAAACACCCTGCAGACACACCTCAGCATGGGAGAAAATAAATTATGAAAAAAAACCCAAAGGGTGTTAATAAAATTAGTTCTGAGATCATGGAGTTCATTTACCATTTGGATTTCCCCACAGCAACTTGCCAAGAGGCATCAGCTGTCCTGCACCTGACATCTTTTGACATGGATCTGTCAAATCATCATGTCACCCTGGCAAAAACATACTCCTGATCTGGCCCCAGGTCCTGGAGGCCTCCTCGGAGCAGCCCAGTGCTGCAATGGATGGGGGGTGAGGCTGGGAAGAGACGCCTGTTAGGCTTATTAAAAAATGCTTGAACCTCTCTAATGGACAATATTCAATTGGCAAAAATTGTCACAGTTTTGATAGGACTTTCAATTAAAAATAAAACAATTAAAAATGTTACAACAGTATTTTTTTATGAAAAAAAAAAAAATCTTGGATAGAAATGGAATTTAACCCTTTAAATACTGAGACATAACATTATAAAGATGACCCCATGCTGCAAATATCTCCTAACAATTGTACCACACCAGAATAACAGTTTCCTTTAGGTAAATACCTTCAAGGATTGGGCTGTGGTGGTGTTATCTGCCATGAGGTCATGCTGCTCCCACCATTTCAGGACTTGAGCCCCAACTCTCTCCTTGGCATGGACACAGATGAGATGGTGCCAGAGAAGCTTCCACAGACAGAGGCCACCGTGTTGCCAGTGTCATCCTGCTACAGATCCATCAGCTGAGCTGCACTGGGTTTCTTTTAGAGATGTGAAGGCAGAAGAAGAGTTACGACAGCATTGCTGTAGTTGTACATGCCTGCAGTCACCTCCAAGTCAGGGGCTCTCAAACACGGTTGAAGCATCATCTGAGGGCTACCTGAAGTGGGAGAGAAGGCTGAGCCCAGGACATGGGACAGCTGAAGGGATAAGCAGAGTTTAGCTCATAGCTACACAGCAGAAAGATGACATGTTGTATGAATATTTTGGCGTGAAGTTTCTTGGAGTCCTGTGTCTAGTTCTGGGCTCCCGAGTTTAAGAAGGACAGGGAGCTACTGGAGAGACTCCAGAGGAGGGCTACAAAGATGATCAAGGGAGTGGAGGACCTCTCTTACAAGGAAAGGCTGAGAGACTTGAGTCTGTTTTGCCTGGAGAAGAGAAGACCAAGAGGGGAACCCATCAATGCCTATCAAGATCTAAAGGGCGGGTGTCAAGAGGATGGTGCCAGACTCTTTCCAGTGGTGCCTGGTGACTGGACAAGGGGCAACAGGCACAAACTGGAACACAGGAAGTTCTGTCTGAACATGCGGACAAATTTCTTTACTTTGAGGGTACCAGAGCACTGGAACAGGCCGCCCAGAGAGGTAATGGATTTTCCTTCTCTGGAGACATTCCAAATACACTTGGATGTGTTCCTGTCCAGCTTGCTCTGGGTGACCCTGCTTTGGCAGGGGGTTGGACAAGATAATCTGCAAAGGTCCCACCCAACCCTTACCATTCTGTAATTCTGATTCTGTGATTCCCAGCTCAAGAAAATTGTTTATTACCAAATGAAGGGCCAAGGGCCAAGGACTGGCTCACCAGGGTCATGGGACTCACTGATACTCAACAATTGGTGAGGCACTGGAACAGGTTGCCCAGAGAAGCTGTGGATGCCCCATCCCTGGGAGTGTTCAAGGCCAGGCTGGATGGGGCTTTGAGCAACCTGGTCTGGTGGGAGGTGTCCCTGCCCATGGCAGGGGGGTTGGAACTCAATGATCTTTAAGGTCCCTTCCAACTCTAACTGTTCTATGGTATCCTATGAATTCTGAAAATTAGGTTAATTAATTGGAGTTATTTATGACCCAATTAAAACCTGTGGCAATAGCTTCACTGGCAGTTGCAGGAGGTCCTTACTTCAGAGCAAAAATAATGAATGAGAAGATTTCTTTCTGAAACACTGGTTCCAAGCTGTGTATGACCACAGGCCACACAACAAACAGCACCAAGCCCTTATAGGGCCTTCTCCATGTCATGGATGGCAACACGGCTGGACCCTGAGAACACTTCAGTGCCTTTGGTTTCAGTGACCATTTTGAGATATGCGAAGACTATTTTGCAGCATTTTCTCCCTGTTTGCACTATGCAAGATATGAGGAGCTCCTGTCCTCCCCAGATCCATGCAGCACCCATCTGCAGAGCCCGTCAGGAACCAAGAGATCAAATAAACTGGTTTCTGTCAAGCAAAGAGAGATTAGTGGAAGGATAGTGTGCAGCAAACAAGACAGTACTTGACATTAGATGCTACTATGCATTTCACATTTTATTTCCACCCAGCTAAGCGCTTCCAAGCAGCACTTTGCACACCTGGAGAAAATAAAGGGATGAGTTTGATCTAAAACCCCACACATTTACCTGAAGAAATGTCTTTGAGTAAAGATAAAACCCCTGCAAATTTCAAGGAATACTGAAAGACTGAGGAAAAAAATAATATGCAAAAATGTCATCAAATAGTTTGAATTGGAAGGGACCTTAAAAGGTCATCTGGTCCAATTTCTCAATAATAGGAAAGTAATTTCCTTTCTTTTTCTTTATGAGTATCTGTACACGTTTCCTCAAGCACTATTTCTACCAGTAGTCAAGTGCCCGACTGTGAGCAGGACTTGATAAAATGAAATTAAAATTTCCACTCCCCAAAATGCTTTTCTGAAAAAGGAAGAGGTGGGTTTTTGCACAGCTCTTCTAGTGGTGACAGAGAATCATAAAATCATAGAATACCATAGAACAGTTAGAGTTGGAAGGGACCTTAAAGATCATCGAGTTCCAACCCCCCTGCCATGGGCAGGGACACCTCCCACCAGANTGCAAGCCTGCTGCCATGACATCTAGAATTATATAGAAGATTTGAATAAAAATCACAATAGTATGAAAGAGATGAGTGTTTCTCCTACTGCGAAGTTTATATAGTGAAAAAGCAGCTATGGTCTGAAGCAATGAAAGCCGCACAAAGTTTTTTTTAAGCTGCTGCTGAGGTTTCTTTTCAGAGAAGCTGCCCCAGAAATTAGATTTGGACATGGTCTGTTCCCCATTGCATGTTTCTTCTGGTCTTGTTGTGCTTAAGCTTCCCATCTACCTTCCCACCCGTAGATTTCCTTCACAAGATATCCTATATAAAGTGCATAATACAGCTGTGGAACAGTATTTACGACTGCTCAGATGAAGGAGAACAAGACGGAAGAGCTGATTCACCACTAAGAAACCCCAGTTTTACACTGGAGTAACCCCACTGCAATAAGGAATTTCACTCTTCTAAAACCAAACTTTGGGTCAGGCTCAGCTATTCACCCAGGAGTTTAAATATGGTGTCCCCCCCACAATGTGTGATCTGTGTTTCAGCTGAGCCCTGAACTCCTCACACAGGTGAGTCAGCCATCGCCTTAGGAGCAACGAGATCCCAGACCAGGGCACTGCAGGACTGGGCTGTGCAAACCTCCAAGATTTCATAGAATACTGGTAAACAGGAAATAAAGTCTGTCCCTGATGAATTTATGAATTTGGTTCTAGTGGAAAATTTGGATATATGAAGTTGCTTGAACAAGGGCTTGAAGTGACCCACTATTTCTTTCCCATTTCTAAAAGATATATGTTTTTTCCCCCCCCTGTTTTCTTAAAATAAGCATATAAAAAAATCTCAAGTTAAATGTCTAAAGTCCATCTCAGACAACGAGGTCTAGCTCAGCAATACCATGCTGAAACACAGAAGCCTCCAGTGGCATCTCAGAGCTCATCCCAGCTCCGGCAAGGACCAGGAGGGCCTTTACAGGTTCTCCTGATGGAGCGATGATCCCACAGACCCACACAGCCTCGTGCTTTATCCTCGCACAGCTCTTTCCAGCATGATGCAGTGCTCACAAACACGTCATCCACTCACTGGTACTGGCAGAGCCACCAAAACCTGCTTTGCCTTTTCTCCTGGAGGGAATATATCCCAGGAAGATGTGAAACACACACTGAGATTGGAACAAGGGAAGGGAAACTGAGACAGCGGCATCCAGGAGCTGCAAGAGGAAAACAGGGCTTCTTTTGCAGGGTGCCAAGTCTGCAGTCCTGGGTCCACTAATAATGTTGTCTGAATAAAATAGCATTTTTAAGAAGCCAAGCCTGTGAAGGAAGGCACTGGGTATATTCACACGTGTGAACATGCAGCATTTGAAGGGTTCTGTAGTCATTTAAGGCAGGTGGGGACCGCATCTACATAAGCCACATAATCTAATATCTACACACTCATACTAAATTTGGGTTGTGGCTTAAATTTGACTTGAGCGGAATACGCCTTTCATCCCTCCTCCTAATTTTACTGAATATTTTATTGTCAATTTTTCTTTCTTTATTAGTGGGGAAACACACCCGTATGTTTTAAAATTCCTCCCACTGTTGTGAGTATAAACTTCCTGAAGATTTTAGCCTGTTTGCAAGAGATTTGCAAGAATAAAATAAAGATTTTTTTTTTCTTTTTTTTTTTTTTTTAGGTCAACATTTTCTTCTGGCAGACTGAGCCTGAAGTGCACTTTATTTCCCTTTAATTTAACAGCTCCAGCAGCTTTTCCAGTTAAATCGACTGTTCATTATTGAGCCCATTTATGAAGGGCTGTGCAGTGCAGTTTAATGAATCCCTGGCACAAAGCTCCCTTTCAGCGTAGGGAAAGAATAGCAGCCTATTTAGGTCCTGTAGGGCTGTATGTCAAAGGCTGCCTATAATACTTGTCAGGGAAGGGCAGAAATTCCCACTGATATAAGAATGTGCAAGAAATCAACTTTCACAACCAACTCGCCGATTAAGACGCGATCAGGAAATGAGACTGTAGGTTGTGAGCGGTGACACCTGTTTGGGCAGCCAGATTTTCCCAGAACTCGGTAACCACACGGGCCTTACAACCAGGCAGGGGAAAAACCAAAAGTCCTCCCTCCCCTGTCGCAGAGATTTTCTTACTTTCACGCTGCCTCCTCAATGCCGCGGTGAAAGGAACATGGGTGTTGTGCATCATGAGGGTTGGGTTCGCTGCTGGATTTGGTTTGCCTTCCCCAAGGGAAGGTTTTGCGAGTGATCAAAGAATTATGGAATGCTTTGGGTCAGAAGGAACCTTTAAAGGCCAGCTAGTCCAACCCACCTGCCACGAGCAGGGACATCTTCAACTCGATCAGATTGCTCAGATCCCCGTCTAACCTGACCTGGAATGTTTCCAGGGATGGGACACCTACCACCTCTCTGGGGAGCCCGGGCCAGTGTTTTACCACCCTCCTTGTAAAAAATTATGCCTTATATCAGCCTGAATGTACCCTCTTTTAGTGATGGGACACAATATGAGATGTTTCCTTCAGGCTGGATCCTGTTGGGATCCTGTCCCTGCATCTACCCTGGTGTTGGACACTGAGATGGGCCATCCTGAGACCATCAGGAGGGAGAATTCAGCTTCTGCAGCCACCTCCAGTAAGGAGCTGATCCACAAAAGTGCTGGCACCACAATATGGTCCTCAGCTGTGCAAGGCTTTCTTCTTTGTGTGTGCCACTCTCTTCTTTCTGGGCTCGCTCAGTCCTCAAGGATAACAAATCACTCTTCTTGTGAAGGGCTCTGCCTGGGGCTTGGGGTTATTTTGTGAATCTAATCCCAGCATTTCCTGGACATTAGACCTTGCCAGTGAGTCGAGGTGGATCTCTGGAGGGGTGTGAGATCTCTGGAGGGGTGTGAGATCTACCCTGAGCAGACAGCATCCTCACCCTGAAAGAGCATGGGCAGAAGACAAGCGTTGGCTCACAGAGCCACTGGGAAAGAGATGGTTTGCAGGAATAACCAAACCACTATTTCCTTGGAAAAATTAAGTTTCTTTGCAAGTTGTGGACATCATGTGGCTTAGCAAATTTCCCTCCAGGCATCGCCCAGCTCAGGGTAATCAGCTCTGCTTGAGAGAACACAGAGAATAAGCATGTTTAATGCAATTATGAAGGCCTTCTAAATCTCCAGATCTGGTTGAGAATATGTAAATCTGGCTGCTTAGCACAACTGAATGCAAACTTTCCTTTGCATGCCTGACAATTGTTTTAATATTCTCCAATTTTTAGGAGGTATTAAAGCCTCCCGCTAAACTGTAGCTGAGCTCTCAAAGCTGTTTAATTGAATGAATTCAGCCTTACAGAAGAGAAGCCAGGGCTTGCTTTTTTTCTTTTTTTCCCTCCTAAGCTACCGGGTATTTCGCTACTCTGCATATAATACCACCCAGACTCATTAACAACTCCCGTTAGGCAGGGTATGAAATATTGCCACTACAATGCTAGAGCTGATACCAACCAGGGCAACGAAGCTGGTGAGGGGTCTGGAGACATGAGGAGAGCCTGAGGGAGCTGGGCATGTTCAGCCTGGAGAAAAGGAGGCTGAGGGGGAGACCTTATCACTACAACTGAAAGGAGGTTGTAGAGAGGCCGGGGTCAGTCTCTTCTCACAAGTAACAAGTGATAGGACAAGAGGAAATGGCCTCAAACTGCACCAGGGGATGTTGAGACTGGTTATCAGGAAAAATTTTGACACTGAAAGGGTTATTAAGCATTGGAATGGGCTGCCCAGGGAGGTGGTTGAGGAACCATCCCTGGAGGTATTCAAAAGACAGGTTGACATAGTGCTGAGTGACATGGTTTAGTGATGGGGCTTTTTTAAAAGTTAGGTTGGTGGTTGGACTAGATGATCTTAAAGGTCCCTTCCAACCTAGACAATTCTATAATTCTATGATTCTAAAACGAGGATGACTTAGTTGCTGCTCTATTAGAGTCATTTCACGTTGCTCACATAAGAAATGGTCTCAAAGTGGCTGCTCCTGTTCCCCATGTGAAGTTTGAAGTGACCTCAAAGTAGAAGCAAAACTCTGTAGTGGAGCACACAGAAGATATGTATCTTGTTCTTTACATTTCTCCATAATTAAGGGAGGTCAGAGCAGGCTTCAAACCTTGACAGGGCTTGACAGGACCTCAGGGTAGAAGCTCGGGTAGCTAATCCACATCAGTTGTACTTGAGCTAAGTAGTTTAAATCCACCTCCTATGTTATACATTCTGAGATGGTGAGATATATAGATTTCCCACAGGCCCCTGCCTACCAGTATTTTGGGTTTGCTTTAATTACACAGTTGCGCTCAGAGCAGCTCCCCCCCCAAAAAAAAAAAAAAAGAGACTTAGGTTTTGCAAGGAGATACAGTGCAGATGTGCTAGTACCAGAGCCAGGGCTGTGCCTGGGACCCCAAGGCTCTCCCTGCCACTGGGGCGCAGGTGAGACAGCCAGAAAATCAGGAATTCTGGTTTGCAGAGGATTTTGACCATTTTATTTTTTTATTTTTTTTTTTATTTTTCCTCAGACCACCTGAGGAACCTCTTCTCTTCTCTCCTTGCAATACTTGCTTTGCCTTCAAGAAGTGTCTGAAGCCACAGTGCGGTGAATTTGGCAATTCCCCCCCCCAATTTATTTTTTTTTTTAACCACAAAGAACACTCTTAGGAGCCTGTTTCTGTTTTCTTCTGAAGAATTTGGTTTTCTGTTTTTTCTTTCCAATACAAAAGTGCTGCATTTCTAATGAATCAATGCAGATGAAGAAAACTCACTTTATTTCAGTGAAAATGAGATATGCCTCTTTAATGCTATTTGGATATTTAAAATCACTGCAAAGAAATGTAAAGCTCAAAGGGTTGAGGTTGTTCTGCACCAATGTAAAAGTTTACTAGTGGAAAATCAACCAAATACCTTTTGCACCCAGAAAAGGCAAGACTGTTCCTTCAGGAGCTGCTAGCAGCACTTTCAGCAGCTGTTTCACTATGTTTAATACCTTCCACATGGAAGGTTTATACTGCTGCTTCACTAAACTGCCCACAGTCGGAGAAGATCAGGTTCAAGACCACCTGAGGAACCTGAAGGTGCAGAAGTCCATGGGACCTGATGAAATCCATTCACAGGTCCAGAGGGAGCTGGCAGACCACGTTGCCAAGCTGCTTTCCATCATATTTGAGAAATCGTGTCAATCTGGTGAAATTTCTGCTGGTTTGAAAGAGGGGGACATAACCCCGATATTCAAAAAAGGGAAAAAAGAGGAACTACAGGCCAGTCAGTCTCACCTCTGTACCTGGCAAGATCATGGAGCAGATTCTCCTGGAATCTCTGCTAAGGCACATGGAAAATAGGGAGGTGATTTGAGACAGCCAACATGGCTTCACCAAGGGCAAATC
>VZRU01012311.1:134436-149262 GCA_013398155.1 Pedionomus torquatus
TGCCCGCCGAGCTGAGCGTGGAGCACGGCCTCTACGAAGCCCCGCTGCCCGTCGCCCACCACCCGCTGCTGGGCGGGCTGCTCTACCCCGAGCCGCCCTGGAGCCCCCCCAAGAAGGCGCCGTCCGAGGGGCTGCGCCCGCTCTACCCCGGCGGCGGGGAGCCGGTCCCCGGGGGCGGCGGCGGCGAAGAACCCGGCGGGCAGCTGCCAGGAGGCTTCGCCCCCTTCTTCCCCGAGTGCCCGCTGCCCCCGCCGCAGGTGCCCTACGACTACGGCCCCGGCTACCACCGCCCCGCGTACCCCGGGCTGTAGGGACGCGCCGGAGGGGTCGGACCCCCCCGCTCCGACCCGAGGGAACGGGGGGAGGAGACGAGGGGAGCGGGCGAGCCCCGCCGCGGGGAGCCCACGGACGCTGGGGGGGAGAGCGGAGACCTCACGCCTGGGGCTGGGGGCTCCCCCTCTGCGTCTCCGTGTGTCCCCCCCTTCTCCACCCGAAGCCACGGTCCCGCAGGATTCCGCCCTGGCGCCCTGCGAGCCGCCTCCTCCCGCCGTTTAGGAGACGCTGCAAATAAAATGTGAAATATCGGGTTTTTTTTTTCAGGTGTTTTTCTAGCGGCCGGTGACTACCCTTCCGTAGCCTTAGGGGTCAGGTTTTTTGTCTTGCTGTAGGCAGAGGCGGCTCGGGGTACCTGGCTTATGCCGCGTTGCGACGGGGGCTGCTCTTTTTGAAGGCAGCCGTGACCACTTGTAAATAATTTTTGTCTAAAAGTAAAACTCGGTCAGGTCTTGCGGGGCATCTACGGTTTTTCCCAGGCTCGCCTGCATCGCAAGTGCCGGCAGATGTTCAGCTGAGGACACAAAGGCAAGGTTAAAAAAAAACAAAACCACCACCAACAAAGATTCAAGCGAAGCAAAATTAAAAATGCTGCTACCAAAACTTAGTGTCCTGAAATTTAACAATGTCTTGCAGGATCTTGCAAACAGCAATTTACAGCGCTACGTAAATTAATTGACGGCGTGAGTTCGGGACAAAAATGAACTGTAGCCGCTGTGGTGATGTGATTCCTACAGGCCGTTGGATTTCTTCCAGGAATGTGTCAAAGCTCGGAAAGCGATGCGGCTCGGTCTCATTGTGTACAGGAGATTATTTGATAATCATTTAAGTTATGTAAAGAGTCTATGATAGGTCCTATAAAAATAAAGCTACACAATAGATCTGAGGTCTGTGGTTGTTACTGCCGTTGAAATGCAACCTTCCAGGGGCTTTCACTGCATCTCCATCCTCTGTAATGGTTTCTTGGCAGGAGTTAAGACGGGCAGTGGTTGGTTTTTGTTTTTTGTTTTTTTTTTTTTCTTTTTTTGTCTTTCCTAAATCTTTTGAAATGCTGTATTTTCCCCACAGCGACCCGTGCTTGTTTTGCCTTCATTTGTACCGGCTGTTTCTTTAACTTCCTAGAAAGAAGGGAATGATAATACGCTACAAAGCCAAGGGATGAAAATTGTTACAGTTATGAAAACAGATCAAAATACTCCGGGGTTTCCTATTGAGATGCGAGTCTTAAAAGGCAATCCCTCAGGCTGGCTCCCTGCCAGCCCCAAGTGGATTGTTTGTTTTTGAAACGGGATCCACATACGGATCAGCCTGAGCTTTTACCCTCCGTAGTGACAAATCCTTGTGCTTTCTATCTTTTAAAAGACAACGTGGAAGGTAAAACGGTTTTCTTCATTCGTCAACCCAGATTTAACTTCTTGGAGACTTAGGATCAAGCTGCTGGGATGCGTGGAGAGGTGAAGCGAGATCTTTTGGGAAACAGATCATAGGAGAATTTGTTTTGGGAATTCACTAGATTTTACGTCTTGACAGCGAGGGAAGTATTTTATGCTGCCTTTTTCCGCCCCAAAAGCTGCCCAAGGTCTCCACAAGGTGCATGGAAAGGAACCCACCATGGATGAAAGGCCACCGCATTCCAGTGTCTAATGGCTGAACCCCGTTAAGGAAATGCACTCCTCAAGTATAATTTTGCAGTAGTTTATTTAACTAAGCTTCACGAGAGCGTGTATGAGGAACAATGGGCAGCCAGTCCAGCCAAGGTAGCTACAAATTAGGTTAATCCTGCCCTGCTGCTAGTTTCGATGAGGGGACAATGTCCTGCTCTGTGAACCCAGGCCTGCCTTCTTCGCTTTGGCAAACCTCCCAGTGAGGAGAGCGTGAGTTTGCATGCACAAGCAGCTCCCTGCCAAGCCCAAGCAGAGCTTGCGTAAAACTACATTTTACATTATCTAGGCAAGACTAACGGGGTGGTTATTTCATCTCAAGAAGTGTCTTTTTGGTGGTGTTTTTTTTTTTTTTTTTTTTTTTTTTTTTTTTTTTCACAAACGGTNACAGCTGCAGGGGTGTGTGAGCTTGTAGCAGATGCTGGCAGCTGCCTGGAGTATTTCAGCTTGCTGGTGCTGTGCCAGCTTTCCCACCTCAGCCGTGTGCCGGAGATCTGCACTGTCAGCGGGCCGAGCGAGCGAAGGGGAAGCTGACAATGCAATGGTCTCCAATGGTCTCTGCTAAGGGAAGATAACACCTTTTTTTTTTTTTTTTCCCCACTTAGGATTTCACTGAGCGATTTCTTTATTTCACAAGTTCAATATGCAAATGTGTATTAAGCAGGGCTCTGATCCTGAAGACCTTACTGCCATCCTACTTGTCATCTGTCCGGCAGACTTCAGTGGCATTTTGCTTGAGAAAAAACTCTAATAAAAGAGGTCTTCAGGAATAGACTCTGGGGAATGCGATGTAGATATTGCATAGTTTCGTTGCCCACAGGCAACCGAAAGTAGCTGGTGAAGTGCCACAAATCTGACCTGCCGGTGGCTCTCTCTCCTTGAGTGCTCAGCTCACCCGTGGTGCTCAGAAGCAGGGCATCATCAGCCTTCCCGGGTTTAGCTCTTGTCTCAGCCCAGTGGGAGAAGGGGCTCTGTGGCTGTCAGCGGAGCTGGGCTAGTATAAAACTGCCCTGGCAGCCCGCTCCAGGTACTGCCAGGCTGGGTGGGTTCTTTGTGGGCTTGCTGGAAGTTGGAGGCTGGCTCCAGGACTCAGCCTGACTGACAGGCAGCTGCAGATGTTGCTTCAGCTTAGGTTGACTTCTGCATTGCTTCCTTAAAGTGGAATTTTCAGTTTATAGGAGCTTACACTGAATACAAGAAAATAAAATTAAAAAATCAGTATCAATATTCTTTGAAGTACCACTGCGTTTGTGCCAGAGGATGTTATTTGAGGAGTACCTGGCATGGGAAGGCTGATGGGGCTGTGAAGGAGCTAACAATGGCTGGGTCGATCCCGGCAGCTTTTCCCACAGCAGAGGCCAGACAAAGGACTTCTGTGCGAGTCCCGAGGAGCGCTGGAGCTCCTCTCCGTGCTGCTGCGGAGGAGGCGAGGGCACCGCTACCAGACCAAGGGTTGCCATCTAGTGGGGCTGCATCTTTTATCTTCTTTGTGCATGTGTGGGCTCTTTTTGTTGCGGTTGTTTTCCCCCAGCTTGAATAGTGCAGGCACTGAAAGTGTCACATAAGAGCCTCGCACAGAAACACCCTTGGGAAATTGCTTTCTCCACTGCAACGCTGAAGAGCATCATCTTAAGCGGCTCGAAGAATAAAACCTTTTGTAATCGAGCAAGATATTTTGATGTATCTGGTGCGCTTTTACAAGGAGTCTGTCCCTAAGAACTAAAGCTGATCCTTTTTAGCTTCTCTGTCTTAAAAGAAGTGTGTCCCTTTGAATGGAGATGGGTTCTGTTTGGTAGGATCAAGGTCAGACTATCAAACTATTTTGTTTTACAAAGTCTGCACTGAGTTTCTCAGATATACTGCATTCCATTTTGTTGCTGGTGTATTTTACATGTGTTATCTGATTTTACTGGAGAATTTTGGTGGAAAAGTGTAAACAGATTAGTAATTTTTCATATGCACTCAAAGACAATAAAGGGAAATAACAAGAATTCTTTGTTATCGCTTTAGGTGAGGGAATTTTACCTTTCCTTAAATGGTGATTTACTGATGAATAACAAAGGGTTCACCATAAATTACTGCATCTCAATAATTTAAATAAATTTAAACAGTTAGGTTCTTTTCCAAAGCTGCTTCAAGAAGGCAGAAAAATTCCTTTATTTTCTTGGATGGGCTTTTGAAACAGGCTTTTGAAACAGGCTTGCTAACTATTTCATGGCCTGAGCTCAGGATTGCTGTAACACAGCCTGAGTGTTGATGGTGGCGAGTCGTCTTCAATGAGCTCACATAGTTGTTCAAATGATGTTCATAAAAAAGATGCAGATATTTTCGTAAACACCCCCCCCTTTTTTTTTTTTTTTTTTTTTCTTAATTTGCTGACTTTTTGAATAACCGGCTTTTGGCAACAGCACAAAAAGGGAAGGTCATTCTGCAGTTCTTGGCAACAGGAAGAAAAAGGTGGTGGAGTAACTCCATAGTGATGTGAAAGCAATTAAGGTGGAAATTGGAGGAGTTCAAGTGTACAAATGTGACTATAGGAAATGGGAGTTGGGAATACTTAGGATAATGTCAGCTTCAGAAACCGCAGCCTGCCTTCTCTGCAATAAACTCATATCTCATTTTCAAGATTGGTAAATGCTTAAGATCCGATTTGTTTTTTGTAACACATCTACATAAGAGAGTGAAAAATAGGCTGTATTATACTGACCCCTTCTCCCGAAATCTGTGTGGATGACGATTAGGAGTGGAGTGCTGAAAAGTGATGCGATGAAATGTGGCGGGAGAACTTCTATTTTCTGTATTTTATAATATTTTTCTGTATCTCACTATAACCTTGATTATGCTTGGTGACTCCTCTCCCTCACTGGCAGAGAACTACTTCACTAGAACGGGGTGGGGGGGTTTACCCTTTTATGCTTTTTGGACCCCTCCCATATCAAATGGAAATGTACTGTCAAAGCTTTATTTTTTTGTGATTATTGTGGTCGTAGTCCAGAGATCTACATTTGCCCAGAGATCACAGACTCGACATCACTGCATTGATACCCATGGAAAATACTTTTAATGGCTTGAACTGGCCCGTGTAGGATTTGAGGAATATGCAGTGTTTCCCAAATGATCCTTCACCTCTCCTTCTCTGCGGGTGGAGGGGATCACGTCTTAGTTATGAAATTTCTGTGACACTCCCTGAGGCGGCTAAAACTCCACACTTTATCTTTTGCTCCATCCTGGTATCTCCTGACAGTAGGGGTTACATATATAAGTACAGGAAAATGTGGACTGCTCTGCAGCGAGGGAGGGAGGACAGGATCCAAGCTTTATAGGTTCTGGTGCTCCTGTAAGCACGTTTTGTGTGCTGGGATTGCTCCTGTTGGGCATTTTGGACTGCTTCAGCCTTAGCAGCTAATTGTTATTCAACCTGCGAGCTCTGCTGGACAAATTCTGGCAAATCCTACTGTGCCAGCTGAAGAGATGACTGTCCCCATTTGCTCCCCTGTCCCTTTGCCATAGGTGCCATCCTTTAGCAGCGTGGACTGAAGGGAACTGGACCTGTGCCTCTGTTACTCCTGCCCGTGATCGGTGCCCAACTCCATATTGGAGGATGGTTTGAAGTGAACTGGGGGTCATTCTGATTAACCCTGGAATGGCTGGGGTTCAGCCCAGCCACAGCCCAGCTAAGCAAATCTGCTTGCAGAGTGGGAGTGAATTAAACCTGAGATGCTGGGTAACAACAATATTAGGTTACTAGTAGCTGTAGATAGGGAATGCAGACTGCTTTCTGTTTCTTGAGTAGAAGATGGACATAATTGTAGCTGTTTTTGTTTTTTGTTCAGCTTTATAAAAGATACAGACTCACTACTTAAACCTCTGTGGGACTCCAGAGTGGTGAAAATTTGGTGAATAGTTTTCAATTTGAGTTGCCAAGACACTCTTCGCATGTAAAGAATCCTTCCTGAGACAGGTCACTGGGCCAGCAATGGTGGCACGGGGGAGGCAGTAGCCCAAATTTTTGTCTCTTGTCCTTTATTTAATTGCAGACCATGATACAGGCTCGGGTAGGCTACAAGGAAAAGCAGTTTATAGGGGCTGACCCCCGTGACTCATTTCAATGACGTAGTAGATGTGGCCCTTTCTGCAGGCAGTCATCCAAACCTCATGGTGAAGAGCTTGAACATGTGTTGAGTGTACTCAGGTGTCTGCAGTGGGTCCAACCATCAACCCAACTCCGATAAAAACGAATAACCCATCACTAAACCATGTCACTCAGCACTATGTCAACCTGTCTTTTGAATACCTCCAGGGATGGTTCCTCAACCACTTCCCTGGGCAGCCCATTCCAATACTTAATAACCCTTTCAGTATCAAAATTTTTCTTGATATCCAATCTGAACCTCCCCTGGTGCAACTTGAGGCCATTTCCTCTTGTCCTATCACCTGTGACTTGGGAGAAGAAAATGACCCCCACCTCTCTAGACCCTCCTTTCAAGAGTGATAAAGTCTCCTCTCAGCCTCCTTTTCTAAACAAGGCTGAACAACCCCAGCTCCCTCAGCCTCTCCTCATAATCAGACCCCTCACCAGCTTCATTGCCCTTCTCAAGCTGAGCCAACACCCCGGGGTGGCCTTGAGAGCTATCCTGGACCCTCCTTTAGAACATAATATTTTCTTCTCCTCCCATCTCTCTTTGATGTGTTCAGATCTTAAACCAGCTGGAGTGCTTCTTTGGTTATTGAGGCTAAACAGACTGAAAGCTGCTCTTCTCTTCCAACAGTTAAAAATGAGGTTCATCAAGAATTTGTGAGATCTTTGGGAATCCTGGTGATTTACCCAACCAACTTGCAAGAGATACCGTTTAAAATACCATTTCTTGTTCTGACCGCTGACTGTATGAATCCAGCCTGGGTGCCTGTGAGTTGAGCTGGACTGTGACAGGTCTCTTGTTTGAACAACACCAGCCAGCATTACTGTGATCAAATCCCACCCCCCCAGTTCCAGCAGTCCCCTTCCCTGTCAGTGGTTTGTCAGCTGGATTCATTAGGTCTGGGGTAAACAGCCCCCTTGTTTTCAACATACAAAAAGCAGAGGTCAGATAGGTAAAATTGGGTCTGAGTTCTAAATAAAAGGGAAATTCCATCCTCCTGCCACTGTTTTTTTCAGTGGGTGACTAATAAGGAATAATTTTTTTGCACAGTAACGCTTCACAGTAGAACGAGGCTTTAAAGATTAGCTGTAATTGCTTCTGTGCACTCAAATAATTGAATATAAATCAATTACCACCATTTTAGGTATTTGAACAGCCAAGCTCGCTCTGTGAAGAAAACTCTTTCTTTCCTGTTTAATAGCCAGACCTTTAGCTTCTTTGTTTATCCACACATCTGGGACAAATGATTCAAACTCAGTCATTAATTAGTGATTTTATCTAGATTTTCCTTTCAGGACTGAAAGGTCAGCACACCCTTGAAGCCTTCGCAAAATAAATGTCTCTGATTTGCACATGAAGTCAAGGCACCTGAGGAAGAAGCCTCGGAAAATGACTTAAAGGGTAGAGGTTTAGTTTGGGGGTGGCTGCTTGGAAGAACATGCCTGGTGTGCTAAGCAGAAATGTGATGACCAGCCAGCCTGAATTTTATCCCAAAGTCTCTGATTAATATTTTGTATGGACTAGATGATCCTCCAGGCCTAGAGCCAGCTGACGGAAACACCACGCACAAGGGCTGAAGTAAAAGTCAGGCCAGAGGATCATGGCCCTGACCTCAATATAATTTATTTTTACAGACTTGTTCAGGGGCCCTTTGGTTGCCAGAGCCACACGCCAGCTCCGGGAGCCTGAGGCAGAGCCCTTCAAACATTGCACTGGCTTGGCCAAAAGATGGGGCTTGCTGGGGAGGGAAGAAGGTTTTACTGTGGGGCAAACACTATCTGACTGTTCCAGATCCAGATTTATAAAAAAGATGCAATTTTGTAAAAGGAGAGCCATGAGAAGTGAAGGTTTGTTTTTTTTTTCAGGAAGAGGTAATCCATTTATCAGTCAACTGATAGGTTTAGCATCATTTTAGGATGTCATAGTGATCCATTCTGGGCTTACAACAGGCTTATTAATATTGACAAAATATTACCTGTATTCTTCTCTTTCTCTTGTATTTATGCCGTTTTTACCACTGGTTCCAAGTCACCTCATTAATTTATCAAAGGAAGGAAAATAATAAAAAAAAGAAAACAACTCGGGAATAAAGGAATCGTTCTGTCGCTGAGAGAAATCAGAGAAATGCAAAATGATCTGCTAGAAGTACCCGTTTTTAATTAGAAACGAAAAAGCAAACAGCAACAAAAAGTCCCACAAGATTCAACTTGTGTTTTTCCTGTGCCGTTTTGATCTCTTTTACTGGTTAATGTGTCCTGCGGGGCAGCCACGCAGCAATTTCTGGTTTCAGTAAGAACCGTCTCCACAGAGGGTTTTTCTTGTGCAAGACTGGACAAGAAAATAATATTCCCTGCTGCTGGTAAGTCCTTGGTAAAATGTGATGTCCCACTGGCAGGACCTTCTCAGCCAGGCAAAAGCTGCACACAGAAGTCCTCTGCAGCCCTCCAGTGGTTCCCATCGAATCCTGCATTTTGGGGACACCACACCACGGTCTTGCCAAGGAAGCTCACAGGGCAGGCACAGTCTTCCCTCACAGAAAAGGTGCCTTCAGAACCAGATGGGCTCTCGCCAGCCTTCCCCTTCCCTCCCAGCCCCACGGTGGATGCTCCAGCTTCCAGCAGCTCCAGCTCACCAGCCTGTGATCCCAGCTACAGGGCAAACAAAAGCCCTAAATGTGGAGGTGCAGAGGCAGGAGCTGCCACTCAGTGGCGTGACAGAGCTCTCAGCTCCTGACCGAGCTCAAGTGAGTTCCCCCTGCAGCCTTCCCTCGCCAAGAAAGTCAGCAGGAAAGGCTTCAGCCCTTGGGGGAAGAACCTCTGAAGCCAAGGGGGAGAAGTCTTTCCCTGCAGTGGGATTGGAAGGAGTCCTGGTCCTGGAGGGAGGAAAAAGCTCAGAAAGTGATGAGTTTTCTCCTAGAGGGAAGCTCTTGCAGGTCAGGCTCAGAGAGGGAAACATGTCCTTAATGGCCCCCGCGGGCAGAGAAAGGTCAGGTTTGGGAGAGCTTTCAGCCATACCCAGGCCCTCTTGGCCGCATCCCTCTCTCTGGGAGCCTGCTGCTCTGCCCACACCCGCTCATCCTCCCGTCCTCTCTGGAGGTGCTCCCCAGCCAGCGATGCCTGGAGACTTCCTTCATCCCACCCCAGACACGGGTAGCGTACGTCCTGCCGGGAGTCAAAGCGGGCAATGGTGAGAGAGACCCCAGTGGAGGAAATGTCCTGGCTCAGCATCCGTCTAACGATGCGGGTTCATCATCCACAGGGGCTACCTGTCCTGCTCGCTGGTGGCCCTCAGAGTCAGTGGGGACCACAGACGGCAGGGACCATAGTAGACCAGTGTGTGAGCAGGTGACACTTTATGGCATGAAGCCCTGTAAGGAGGCAATGAGAAGACTCTTCGTAGGAGCTCTTTGGTGACCCTGCATCCAGGCAGGGCCTGAGCCTCACTGCATTCCCATGGGGAAAGGGACTAGTGGGAAGGAACAGAGCTTTCCCCTGGGAAACAGGACAACATCACCAGAAGCCATCTGGGAAAGAGTGTTCTTTCCACTGGATCTGACCAGAACCTATGGTCCCTGCCCTCTGCAGAATGACAGCCCCAGGTGAGACCATTGCCAGGAAAGGATCCCGTTGCCAGCCAAGGCAGCCAGTCTTTGGGCTGCTGAGGCAGAAAGCAGCCCTCAGGCAGAGCTCTTTGTCCTCAGCATCAGTCCTTCCTTAGGAAGAGCTGCACAGCTGGGAGAAGCATCTAGGAAAAAGACAAGTGAGGAGCAAATGAATTTAGAGAATGCTGCAGCAGAGGACAGTCAAGTGAGGGCAGTTGCCAGGCCCACAGGAAAGCTCTAATAAAGAGCTGTCTTGCAGACTCCTATTTGCAGCTCAAATATGGGGTCTTGATAGCCTCACCCTGTCCCCAGCTGCAAGTGCTCTCTGGACTGAGGTGCTTAAGGACATCATGGAGTTCCTTATAACACCATAATGCCTGGACTGACCCCCTGAGGAGTCTTCTGCCTTCCCACCATATGTGGCCATTCTCTTCCTGTGGGGACGTTGTCCCCAAGTTTCACAGCTTTGGAGGCCCAAGTCATGTCCTGAGGGGCAGTGTCCCTCAGGACAAGAGGAAACAGCTTCAAGTTGCACCAGAGTTATGTGGGGAGGTCTAGATTGGATATTAGGAAAAATTTCTACATCAGAAGTATTATTAAGCATTGGAACAGGCTGCCCAGGGAAGTGGTGGAATCACTATCCCTGGAAGTATTTAAGAGACACGTAGATGTGCTAAGGGACATGGTTCAGTGATGGGTTTGTCAGCATTAGGTTCATGGCTGGACTGGATGATCTGAAAGATCCTTTCTAACTTAGACAATTCCATGTTTCTGTCATCCCGACTGCTTGAGCAAAGAGGATCACTGCTGGAGAGAAGAAAATCCCTGAAAGCACAGAGCTCCGAGGGCTTGGTGCCCCATACCCGTGGTGCATTCCTGGGGCCTCACCTCCGCACATCCCCCCAGCTGCCAGCCCACGCCAGCTGCCATGAGCAGAAACTCCAGTGCAGCCTTCAGGGTGCAAACAGTGGGGGAACCTTTTCAGGATCTGCAGCTAGGTGGGTGGTGGATTTTGAGGGGTCTGTCTTTGCTTGTGAGGGGCTCAGGCTGTTCTCAGGACCTTCTGAAGGAGCTCTGGACTCCTCAGTCTCCTGGCAGCAGTAGTTCAGCATGCGCTCCAAAGGCCCAAAGGCCTTGCAGGAGGACGCGTGGATGAGGCGTACCTCAGACCAGCTGGATGTGGATAAGTCACAGCAGATATACCCCTGAAGGCCTCAGTGCTGTGGGGCAGCAGGCCCTTGGAGCTCTGCTTTTTCAGGGTTTTTCTTCATTTCAGTGTTGCCTCAGCCTTGAGCTGGGGACAGGAAAGGCCAACAAAAACTTCATTTCAGAACTGCACCAGAGGAGTCTGCAAGAGAACTCGGTGGCACAGCTTTGCCTCTGGGCTTGGCAGCTGCCCGTGCTTGACTGCCCTCCACTTCAGCATCATCTGACTTACTTTGCTCCTGGCTTCTTTCTTCCCAGGTGCTCCTCCCATTGTTCTGTTGTTACGTCTCGGTGTCCGTGGACACCAGCGTTCCTCAGAACACCCTGCAGCGCTGCGTTCAGGACAGCCTGCTTTTCCTATCGGGAAAGACATCGGATGTAGAATTCATCTTCCAGGATATTGGTTGCCTGTGCTTCCAGAAGAACAAAGTCAAAATTAGGTTTTCCACAGACTTTCTTTGCACCCTGGGCAGCACTGGCCATCCCACAGAAACCTCTCCTCAATGTGAGTGTCCCCCTCTGCCAGCGCTGCCATGGGTGCTTGGTAGATGCCCTGGAAAGCCACTGACAGTGCCTTGTCCTTGTTGGTCTGACTCGTCTCCTGCTTGGGGCGGCTGCCTCCTGCCCTTGCACAAAGCCAGGCAGTGTTGTGACCCCGGTGCAGGTGCTCCCTGGGCAGCTCCTGCTTCTAATAGAGAGGGGCTGATGCAGAGGGCAGGTTGCTCTGCCAGATGGGCACTTTCCACCTCAGCAGCCCAAAGGCTGGCTGCCTAGGTTGGCAATGGGATCCTTTCCTGGCAATGGTCTCGCCTGGGGCTGTCTCTCCTGCAGAGGACAATGGATTTGTACAAACCGCGCAAAAAGAACACCTTTTCTCAGTCAGTTTCTAGCAATGTTGTTGTTTCCCAAGTGAGTACATCTGCTTCTGCAGCCCTTGGCCAATTCAGCAGCTTCTCAGCTTCTCTTGGGTCAACCAGTAGTGCCAGGGCTGCCCACTACTCAGGGAGGAGCTGGAAGGAGATTTTTTCCAAAGACTGGCATCTCCATCACTGCATGCTTGCTCCTACGTTTTTTTGGAAGATGGGTGGATTCACAGCATGGCACATGGGCTAGTGACTGCCCCTTCCCAACCACAAGCAGGCATCTCTCAGAAGGTGGCACAACAGCCAGAGCCCTGCAACTCTGGGAGGTGGTGCCCTGCAATCAAACTGCCGTTGTCTTCTTGCTTCCAGGACCCAGCCCTGCGTAGCACCTGGAAGAGCTGCTATGGAATGGCCTCTTCAAACAAGCCAAGGGCAGGTGAAGAAGAAGAAGGGAAAAGCAAGGAGGCAGGAAGAGGCTATGAGAACAGGTACTGGGAGATGGGGCAATGGCTCCTGCAGGACCTCTCTATCCTAACCTGTCTCCTGACGACAACTTTGTGGGCTTGATGTATGCAAAGGGATGCTCTGGGGCCAGGATGGCAGCAGAGGGACCCAAGGCTCACTTCCCTGCCTGTGAAATGCAGGGAGAAAGGAAGACCAGAGGGAGATCTGTCAAGCCACAGAAATTAAAATCTGGGCAAGGCTGAGAGGGAGTGAGAGCCTGAAGCTCGTGGTGGTGGGCAAGAGTGTCCTTGTTGCTCTCTGCTAGCCTCTTTCCACACTGACAGGCAGGCTTGGTCCATGCCTGATCACATGGCCACTAAGGGGCTGCTCTGAAGAGTCTTTTTGTCACCTTCTTACAGGGTGTCTCACTGACAAGTGCCGGCTGCTCTCGCGAAGACGTCTCTCTCCAAACAGACTACCCTGGATAACAGCAGAGGAAGAGCTGGGTGAGGCTGCTGGGGCAAAAGAGCCTTCTCTCAGGTGAGGCTGGTGAGGAGCTGGAGGAGGCAACCCTAGGGCTCTGGTCATTGAGGCAGCAAGAGCATGTCTTTGGATACGGGGTTTTGGGGAACTCCAAAACCATCGTGACGTGTCCTGGCAAACTGCCCTTTCCTTGCTGAGCAGGGAGCAGAAAGCAGATTTTTGAGGGTTGTTCTTCTGTCCCTGCTGCTAGTGTACAGCCCGGCTGGGAACTGCCTGCAGAACCTCACAGCAGAAGGCTACAGTTGACTTTTCATTCTCCGTAGCTGCAAGGAAGCCTCTTTTGGTCAGAGGAGGGCAGAACTCAGGGATCGACAAAGGAAAGGGTTCCTTGGGATGGGGCTGAGATGCAGGCACCTGAACTCTGCTTTGGGAGGCTGTGCCACAGTGTGAATTACAGCTTCTTCTTGGGTCAGAGCAGAGAAGACATGAGGGATGGTCCATGGGGAGAGCTGCCTTTTGTGCCAGTATCGCCCGGCTCTGGTGAGCACAAGGCTGGTGAGCACAAGCCATAGCAGCAACTCCCACTCTTCTGATCTTACAGACTGCCGCCAGTGCTCAAGGAGAGCTCTTCAAAGAAGGGAGAAGATGGGAAGCACAAGTGGTCTGCTGTGGCCTGGCCCCAAGCTCTACCCAATGTCTGTGAGGGCCACCAGCGAGCAGGACAGGTAGCCCCTGTGGATGATGAACCCGCATCGTTAGACGGATGCTGAGCCAGGACATTTCCTCCACTGGGGTCTCTCTCACCATTGCCCGCTTTGACTCCCGGCAGGACGTACGCTACCCGTGTCTGGGGTGGGATGAAGGAAGTCTCCAGGCATCGCTGGCTGGGGAGCACCTCCAGAGAGGACGGGAGGATGAGCGGGTGTGGGCAGAGCAGCAGGCTCCCAGAGAGAGGGATGCGGCCAAGAGGGCCTGGGTATGGCTGAAAGCTCTCCCAAACCTGACCTTTCTCTGCCCACGGGGGCCATTAAGGACATGTTTCCCTCTCTGAGCCTGACCTGCAAGAGCTTCCCTCTAGGAGAAAACTCATCACTTTCTGAGCTTTTTCCTCCCTCCAGGACCAGGACTCCTTCCAATCCCACTGCAGGGAAAGACTTCTCCCCCTTGGCTTCAGAGGTTCTTCCCCCAAGGGCTGAAGCCTTTCCTGCTGACTTTCTTGGCGAGGGAAGGCTGCAGGGGGAACTCACTTGAGCTCGGTCAGGAGCTGAGAGCTCTGTCACGCCACTGAGTGGCAGCTCCTGCCTCTGCACCTCCACATTTAGTGCTTTTGTTTGCCCTGTAGCTGGGATCACAGGCTGGTGAGCTGGAGCTGCTGGAAGCTGGAGCATCCACCGTGGGGCTGGGAGGGAAGGGGAAGGCTGGCGAGAGCCCATCTGGTTCTGAAGGCACCTTTTCTGTGAGGGAAGACTGTGCCTGCCCTGTGAGCTTCCTTGGCAAGACTGGGGTGTTGTGTTCCCGAAGCCCATGGACAAACAATGCAGAGGAACAGCAGGAACAGGTTCTCCTGCTCCCCTGAAGCCGTGGTGTGGAATGCTGTAAAACACAGGCTCCCATGGTGCCTGCTCATCAAGTGGCATCGAGCAGGGTGTTGGGCAGGGATAGTCATTTATGAGCTGTGAGCAGGCTGGGTGGTCAGGACTTTTTTGTGTGGCCTGGTCACCACCATCATAGTATTCGCCTTCGGAACTCCTGCTGTGGCCACCACAGTCCCCCCCCCCCATCATCTGCTGCCAGCAGGGAGCTGAGCGTGAGGTGCAGGGGCCAAGTGGAGAGTGGGACAAACCCTGTCCCCACTCTGAGGTGACACTGGTGGCTGTGTTCAGGACCTGCAGCTACACCAGCAGTGCCCCTGACTGGGGAAGCTGCTGCCAGAACACCCAGTGAGTGGCAAGTGAGCTGGATGGTGGGAGAGGTCTCTGCACCACTGCTTCTCGTGGTGGAGCATGTTCAAATGTGCTTGGGCTATGGTCTCATCTTTGCCTCATGCCAATATAGGTGCAGCTGATGCCCAGAGGACCAGTGTCCCTATGGGGTGG
>VZRU01012311.1:149966-197129 GCA_013398155.1 Pedionomus torquatus
CCCCCCCCCCATCATCTGCTGCCAGCAGGGAGCTGAGCGTGAGGTGCAGGGGCCAAGTGGAGAGTGGGACAAACCCTGTCCCCACTCTGAGGTGACACTGGTGGCTGTGTTCAGGACCTGCAGCTACACCAGCAGTGCCCCTGACTGGGGAAGCTGCTGCCAGAACACCCAGTGAGTGGCAAGTGAGCTGGATGGTGGGAGAGGTCTCTGCACCACTGCTTCTCGTGGTGGAGCGTGTTCAAATGTGCTTGGGCTACGGTCTCATCTTTGCCTCATGCCAATATAGGTGCAGCTGATGCCCAGAGGACCACTGTCCCTATGGGGTGGTACACCTGGAGCTGGGGTGGCACCAGGGGAGTTGAAGCAGCAGCAGCAGCATTTTTTCATTCCTCACCCCCCAGAGAAGAAGATGGAGGCAGGTGCTCTGGAGCAGTCAATGACCAAGTAAGTGTGTGCCAGCTCCTTCAAGAAGGGAGTGAAGGTATGAATGAAGTGGCAGTTGGCCATCTGAGGGACCAATGATGTATGTTGCCAAACTGTGGGCTTTGGCTCCCCATCCCCTGGCCGTATCTGGGAAGTGGCCGTGACTCCAGCCCTTCCCCTGCAGCCCAGGGGCTGTGAGCTAAATGTCCCCCGGCCCTGGGACTGCTGGTCACGGGTACCAAGCAGAAGGGGGCAGAGTAGAAGGTCCCAGGCAGAGGTGGGCAGGTTGGCAGCCTGAGTGCGAGTGTTCTCTGCTGCTGCAGCTGCCTTCCCGTGCGGGGCACCCGGGTGAGGAGACTGATGGAGAAAAGAAGCCCTGTAGGAAGATGGGCCCAAGAGCAGAGCTATGGAAGCAGCAGGTGGGTGCTCCAAGTGAGAGGTCCAGCTGGCAATCAGCACCCACGCTCAGGGGTTCTCCAGGGGGATCAGGTGCTGGGCTCCAGCTCCTCAAACCACCTAACACCTGCTACCCCCCACCCAGCATCTGCAGCCAGAGGCCCTGCCCTGCACCTCTGTAGCTGCTTGGCCAAAGATCTCTGCCCTGGCCTCGCACAAGCACATCAGCCTGGTGCCAGCCCGTGGTAGGTTCCGTGCCATGAGCTGGGATAGGAGGGGCCTCCACAGACATCACTGGGACTCCTGCAGGCCAGGCACACACCCAGGAGTGCCAGAGCTGAAGGGGGCAGTAGTTTTTTGGACTCCCTCCCCGTACCTAAACTTTGAACCATTTATTTTTCACTCCTTATGACCACTGAGAAGATCCACCATTAGGAACAGTCTGAAGGATCCCAGTGCTCCAAGTTCTGCAGCTGGGAGGAGAGGCTGGTGAGCCACCACTGCCCTCCTGCAGCTGTGAGGAGAATTTCCCAGGNCCAGAGCTGAAGGGGGCAGTAGTTTTTTGGACTCCCTCCCCGTACCTAAACTTTGAACCATTTATTTTTCACTCCTTATGACCACTGAGAAGATCCACCATTAGGAACAGTCTGAAGGATCCCAGTGCTCCAAGTTCTGCAGCTGGGAGGAGAGGCTGGTGAGCCACCACTGCCCTCCCTCCTGCAGCTGTGAGGAGAATTTCCCAAGGTGAGATTCTACCGCTTCATGGACAATAAAGAGAGCTGCTTCCAGCTGGAGGGTTTTGCAATGTGTTTATTTGCAGGAGCTGGCAGAGCAAGGTGGGTTAATGACCCCTCACACCATCCCACAGGCTGTTGTACAGGACGAGGCCAACATGTGAAGTATCACGGCATGAACAGTTGCCTGAATGGCTTCTTCTTTTTGCAAGGAAGCCCAGGTGAACCCTCTATCCTGCCCCAAGCAGCTTTGTCCAGGCTCACCAGGCTCTCTCCTTCCTAAGCTGCTCACTGACCTGCCCTGTGGCCTGGCATCACTCGCTGATTCTTCTCTTGGCCAAGGTCAGAGAGGTCTTGGGGCTTTGGGGAAAGAGAAGGCTTTTTTTCTTTTTTTAGGGAAAGCCATCTTTGTGGCATGCACAAAAGGAGCATCAATGGTGGGACTGTTTCCCACACTAGATCGCTTTTTCTCTGGCCCTTTCTCCCAACAAGGATCCCCCTTAGGAACCTACCCCAGCATTTTGGACCACCCCCATGGAAGAGGCAGGAGAGAAGGGATGGCCACCCCTGGGCTCCTGTCCTGCAGAGTGTCAGTATTGTCACCTCTGTCCCAAGGGGAAGGTCTGCATCTGAACCCCCCAAGCGTGAGCCCACAGATGAATGGCACAGCTCGGGGCGATGGCTCTGGGCCACGCACTGTGCTCCAGCAGCTGTGTCTTCTCCTGCACACATGGGTCACCTTGTAGCGAGCAGAAGTTGTGGAGAAGACTCCTCCAGCTGTGTGTCTGTAGATTGCATGGGAGGGTGGCTCTTGCGGGATTCCAGAAGGACAGTAAAAGCTAGAGCCTGGATGGAGACCCCTGTCTGAGATGGACATAAGGGAGCCAGAAAGGCACCTTCTATATGTCTGTGTCATTATTGTTTATATTTCATAAACTCTGAGGAACAGCAGCAGCAGAAAGCAGAACAGAAGTGTCTCTGGGCTGATTTCCAGGCCCACGGGGAACAGTTTTAGAGGGAGAGGGCCCAGGCGCAGGAGGCACTTTCAGACTTCCCCCAAAACAGCCATTGTTTCCACCACAGGACCTTGGACACCCACCTCCCATGGGGCATGGTGCAGAGCTGCACATTCTGATGTTCCTCGGGACACCACACTGTCTTGTTGTCAGAGATGCTGCTATTTCTGTCTTACACCCTGGAAAATGCAGGCTTTGAATTAATCTGTAAGGCCATTGTCCGCTTGTTCTTCCATGGAATTAAAGTCAAAATATGTCTTACACAGAATTTGTTTGCACCCTGGATTCGATGGCCGCCCTTGGAAATCTCTCCTCAGCGTGTCTCATTCCACCAGCGCTGCCATGGCTGCTTGGGAAATGCTCTAGAGAAACCACTGGCAACGTCTTCTTGTGACTCTGGATCACCTCCTGCTTGGGACAGTTGCTTCGAAATCATGGAATTGTCAGAGGTGGAAGGGACCTCTGTTTTGGCCATTAATCTGTCTTTTATCTCAGCCCCGAGCTATTCCTACTTAGACCCTTGTGACTCTCCTTCCTGCTGCCAGGAGCTGAGCAAGCTGTTTATGGTACTTAGCTGCCTACAACCATTAACCACCCACAGACAGGAAGAGTCTGGGCCGAGTTCATGATATGGGGAGAGGACCACACACTCTTGGGATCACTTTGTGCGTGTCTGAGCTTCTTCAATACCCTGGGCTGTTCTGGAGCCCAGTAAGAAATGGCTCAGACACTCACAAGAGAAGAGGCCAGTTATGGGAGGCACTTTCAGACTTCCCTCAAAACAACCATCGCCTCTGCCATGGGAGCTGAGGGCTGAAAGCACCCCGGTCTCAGGAGTATTGTTGCCTCCAAAGAGCCAGGACTGCTGCGTCTCTGGCTGGCCTCATCTCTGCAAGGCATGACAGGTATCAGACACATCCAGAGGATAAAAAGAGGCCCCTTCTGTGGCAAGGGCATGGCTTGATACTCACCTTCTTGGCCTTGCTATTTGCCTGGCCAAGATGAGATGGACCAGAACCACTATTCCCAGTTACAGTCAGGAACACCATCATCCCACTGGGATAGCATTTAGCAGGGCATGAAGATTTTTGCAAAGCCCGGAGGTGGCCACTCTGGGGCTCTGTGACACAGAAAGACCCCCCAAGGAGGGCCTTTGCCTGGTGCTTCCTTAGCAGTGCTTGGCAGAAGATACAGTGGGGAGGTTGTGTGTGGGTCTGGGGGTGCCCTGGTCTCCAGCTTGGCTTGCCTCTGCATGTCCTTGGGTTCCTGTGCCCTTGGAGAGCAGCCTGGACCGCAGAGGGGAGAAAGTCTGTTGTCTCCATGGGGCTGAGGAAGATTTTGGGGTTTTTTTCCAAGGGGAGGAGGGCACAGGACAGTGCCCAGCTGTGTGGCCCATGCACCAGCTTGGGTTGGATGAGACTCCCCAAATGCTGGGGACATTGGAAGCAGGAAAGGGTAGCGGTCCCCAAGTGTGCACCTCTCCCAGGGCAATGAACCCACTCCCCATCACATCCAGACAAAGTGTGGCTGGCCCGTGTGTGGGACGATCACGCACACAGCTGCCACCATGGAAGTGGGGCCGCCATGGAAGCAGGGCTCTGGGCTTCCTGCAGGCACTCCCACTGGGAATGGGACTTTTTGCTTCTGTGGTGGCCCAGGCAGCTTCTCCTGAGGCAGCTGAGTTGAGAGCTGGGCAGAACATCAAGCAAGCAGCAATACACAGTGCTGACTGACTGGGCCGCGCTGCAGCCGTAGTCTGTCTCCCTCCCCGGAGTACTGAGTGCTCCGCTTGGACTCTGTTTTATTCCCTGCTTACATGCTCCCACAGACAAAAAGCAGCAGCAAGTAAAAAAACTACTTGGATTCATTTACTTTTATCATTCTGCAAGCCTGGAGGTGCATTTATAACAGCAATGATATGAACCATGGGCACGGAGGGAAAAAATGAGAAAACAGTTCTCGCAAAAACTTATACACCTTGTGTTTGCATGGCTGCGGGGGGCCACCTGTAATCATCAGTAACAAACGATTCGTAATCAGGACTGTAAACGAGCTGTTTAACAAAGGCTTCCTTGTCTGCTGGCTCGGGGTACCAAGAAGCAAGACCGTGCTTGTAGGCCCAGTCAACAATCTGCAAAAGGATAAGCAAAATAAGCTGAGGAAACATCGTTGGCACATTACGACGTTGAAACCAACTCCAGTTTGGCCCTGGCTCTAATTTTGCTCTTTCCCCCCTCTCTTCCCTCAAAATCATGCCTTTTTTTTGCTCTTTTCTCTTTGTGCAATTCCTCGAGTCAGCACTTCATCCCTTGGGTGAGGAGGGAATGCAAGCTGCCTGCAATTACTGGCTGTTCAGAAATGCACACTCCTGCCCAGGCAAAATGGTTGGAGTGTGCAATTAAAGGAGGAGAGCGGCCCTTTAACCACATCCGCTCACAGCCTTTAAGTGTGATAAGTGTAGTAAGTGTAATATCTGTCAGTAACTCCCAGGCAGGCCAATGTGATCCTCAGTGGGTGTCCCCTAAACGGGAATTACAGATTTGATGTATAAAGGGCATGAATTACACAACTGGACAACAAGCCCAGATCTGGAATAGTATTTAGTTACTTAGGTCCCTATCAAATACAGGAGGTGAGGTTCCAAAACAACAATCTGGAACCTAAAATCTTTTGGCAACTTGCATCATGTTTGAATTTGACACTAAATCTGATTTTTTTGAAGTGCTGAGCAGTCACAGCTCCAAGCAATAAAGCAGAGCTTTGTAAGCCGTGAGGCACCCAGAATAAGAAGGTATTTTTTACATTTGGGCTTTAATGATGGGAGAAATCAAAGCAGCAATTGTGGCTGAAAGGATTCCTGAGAATCATTGCTTTAGGCTGTAGAAAAAGCTGAATTAACCCCCCCCAAAGCAAGAATGATGCCAAGGCTAGTCCTGCTGTCCCTACCATGCAAAGTGGAAATAAATGAGTACTCACTTTCACAGCAATTTTGAGAGACACCTCTCTGATGTTGTTCAAGGGGGGATAGAGTCTTCCTTCTGCAAGATTCTGTTCTGTCACCTCGGCAGCAATGGACTAGAAAGAAGAGAAAGGCAGTTCACAGAGATGGTCTCAAGCACGTACCACATTTACTGGCATTAGATGATACATGGCTGAAACCTCAGCAGCAGTGGAGCTGGGACTGATTCTTAATGGGAACTGCTGAACTATTCAAAATACACGTGTGTATACATTTAATTACAGACTTGAAACTGGAGCCAGAATAGTGGAAGTGCTGTGCCAGGACAGTGGTTCTGAAGAACTAGGGGAATTCTGTCACAGCTCCTGCACCTGTGTCGGTGGAATGGAAGTATGAGCTTTCCCTGAGACTGGGAAAGGCTGTGGCTTTTTGCTGAGGCTGTGCCATTTCCACTCAACGCATTGCCCCAGGCCAGGCCCTTGAAAACACATGATGTAGGTACACGAGCCTCTTACAATCTTTTTAAAAACATTAGCTAAATGAAAGTTGGAAACCTCTGCTGTGATGAGGAAGATATCATCAGAGATGTGTCGGACTCCACAGGCGATGACTCCCAGTGCCACTCCTGGGAAGACGTAGGCGTTGTTCCCTTGGCCAGGGAAGAAAGTCTGTCCATTGGGCAGGGTTACCTTTGAGAATGGACTCCCACTTGCAAATATTCCCCGTCCCTGATAAGACAGAGAGAGAGGCATTCACATTCAGAAGAAACGTTACATTTCGGCTACTTGCCATTATCTGCACTCCGGGGGCTCTGGTGACCAAGCAGACAAATCTCCACCCAGTCACTGAGGGGCCTCTTCACCAGAGCTATCTCCAGCTGATACTTCTGGAGAACCAGTGAACACTGAGTGGGTCTTTGCACTGCTCAACTGCAAGTGCTCTGAACTTGCTGAGATGGAGTCTCTCTTCCTCCCTATCAACCATATAATGAGTGTGAAGAGGGACTCATGTGGGATAAAGGTCTGGGGACTGTGTGATTGCCCTAGTCAGCAGCAGGTGAGGGGGGTGGGCAAAGGGCAGATTAAGACACGGTCTCCTCTCTCACCCTCAGTCAATCCATGTGACAATAACTCTTCAGCAACAGTCAGCCTGAGTTGCGTGATGAAACTGTTACACAAACAATGAGGGTGGCAAAACACAGGGGGCAGTAATCTGGGAGGATGGGACACCTCAGACAGTTGTGGGTGAAGGAGACAAGTGCTTTCCTTAAAGGATCACAAAGTAATTCAGGCTGGTAGAGACCCAAACTCCTGCTCACAGCAAGGTCGGCTATGAAACCAGACTAGGTTGCTCAGGGTATTATCCAGCCTGCTCTTGAAAACCTGCAAGGACAAAGACTGCACGAGCAGTCTGGGCCTCTGTTCCACCTCCTGATTCTCTTCACAGCGTGTGAATTTTTCCGTTATGACCAGCGTGAACATCTTTTGTTTTTATGCCCACTGTCACTTGTCCGTCCACCATGCATCGCTGTGGTTTCCTTGCTACAGCCATGGCCGCCGTGTACCCGGAGCACCCAGATCCCCGCGCTGGGCTCCAGTACCTCGGTGAGGCGGTAGCACTGCTCCGCTGTGCACTCTGCTTTGCTTGTGGGGTTGCTCAGGGCAAACACAATGGGCCTCTCATTGAAGGTTGCCATGTCCTTCAAAATCTTCTCAGTGAAAGCTCCTGCAACTGCCGCGACACCTAAAACGACAACAGCTGAGTGAGACGGTGCTTTATGACTGACTGACTTCAGTTCATTGGGCTGATCCCTCTTGAATGCCTGTCTGTAAATGAATCAAAATGATAGAATTGTCTAGGTTGGAAAAGACCTTTCAAATCATTGAGTTCAATCATCAACTTAACACTGCCAAGTCCACCACTAAACTACATCCCTCAGCACCACATCCATACATCTTTCCTATACCTCCAGGGATGGAGACTCCACCACTTCCCTGGGCAGCCTGTTCCAATGTTTGATAAACCTTATTGTGAAGAAGCTGTTCCTAATATCCATTGTAAACCTCCCCTGGTACAACTGTTTCCTCTTGTCCTATCGCTGGTTACTCAGGAGAAGCGACTGATCCCCACATTGCAACCTCCTTTCAGGTAGTTGTAGAGAGTGAGAAGGTCTTCCCTCAGCCTCCTTTTCTCCAGGCTGAAAAAAACCAGCTCCAGCAGCTGCTCCTCATAAGACTTGTGCTCCAGACCCTTCACCATCTCTGTTACCCTCCTCTAGACCCTGCTCCAGCATCTCATTTTTTTTGATGATGCGTCCAAAACTGACCACATTACACAAGATGGGGTCTCACCAGTGCCCAGTACAGAAGAATAAAAGAGAGAATAAAAGGAAGCCCTGGAAGAAAGACAGAAACTCTCCTAAGAACTGAATTGTCATGAAAAGGTCATGCTAAGGGAACTCCACCTATAATCGCCGTAGGCTTCACTTTCTGCACAACTTCTTCCAGTGTGTTCACACTGGGGTGGTCCTGGGCAAACATTTCTTTCTCGTGGTTCAGGTGGCTCCTGCCCTGTGAGGAAAAAAGATGAGTCAAACTTTGATCTATCAGCAAAAGGTGGAGACGTCATATAGTAACTTGTAGCACAAATCTCCTCAAGTCGGAGGAGGGAGAAGCGCAGAGGTCCTGAGGACCCAGAGAGTAGATGTGGACCAGGCTGGATCACCAAGCAGTGTTGCTGTTGCAATACCCCATATGACACAAGAGACTTCCAGAACAGCCTGAGACCATGGCCACCAGTGTCCTACCACTTTAGAGGTCCAGCCCAGAGTGCTACCTTTAGGGCAGCCAGTGCTGCTGGTACACTGCTGTCCTCTGAAAGCAGGAACAGCTCTGCTGACACCAGTAAAACTGCAGCCTTTACTCCAGGGCTGAGCAGAGCTCCATGGCATCTGCCTGCTCTGACCCCTCTCTAGCTCACAGGAGGTGGAGAGGCGATGGAGCTCAGCTCTGGAGTCAAATTTACCTTCACAATCAGCCCCTTGGAGTCCACCATCCATATTTTTTTGATGGCATCCTCGCGTGAAATTCCTTCTTTTTCCATGGCCATGAGGATGAGGTGAGCTATACCCAATGCAGCCTGGAACATAGAATATAAACACGTCATTGGAGTATCATCATCTTTAGAGGGGAGGAAAATTTTCAGTGAGAGATGTGTTGGGTCATCCTCCAGCACTGCACAAAGCAGGGAGGCTTTCTGCTTCATGGTTGTACAGTGCCATGGCATAGGACTGGCTTTAGCATTGTAGATGCTGCCATAAATAAAATAAACCAAACCAAACCAAAACCCCAGTTATTCAGCAGAGTGGGTGGCTGGTGAGACCAGAGTAGCAGAGGTGGTACCTTCACTGGTCAAGGCTGTCTCCATCATTTAAACCAGCTGCTGCAGGGGAGGAAGAGGGGCAGAGACTGAACAAATGTGCTGGTGATGATGCTAGTACAGAGGAATTCAAAGCAAAGTGAAATTGCTGCATCTGAAGTACTGCTGAAAGGCAAGTCCTCTTCTTCCCTCCTGCCTGAGGAAGCAGCCCTGGACATTCTGTGTGTTGTCAATGGTCCTATAGCTGTGCCTGGACCTCCTGCTCAGATGGGGACTAACAAGGGAGGGCAGTCTGTACTGCAGCACAGACATGTCTGTCAGGAGGGGTGGAGAAAGAGAAGACACAATCTTTGCTTCACAGAGGGACAGACAAACAGTGAGTAACAGACCTTGCCCAAACTCCCACAGGTGGGTGAGAGCTGAGACAAGAACTGGTCCAACACTTTAAGTCCACAGTCCGGGCTTTAGAAAATCTTTTTTCCCTTTTTTATTTCCCCCTCCTCTTTGAGCAAGGCACCCTAGAGACTACCTAAGGGCAGTATGACTGATTCCAGAAAGTGAGGGCATATTCTTACAGTTCTTGGAGTCTGAGTTCTTTTGACTCTATTACTAAAGGGCTGTGGTTTCCCTTAAATACCAACTGTGAAGACTCAAAGCGGCTTCCTCAATGTTCCTGCAGTACTCTACCTCCTAAAGGACTTCCCTCAAGGAACTTAAAGCCCCACTGACACATGGGCAGCCTTGTGTAGCATCCAGGAAGTCTGCCCAGGACTCATGGGCCAAAAGGTAACTGAAGGATTGTTGGCAACTTGTACACAGCAGCATGATCCACCTGTGGGGTCCCCTCCTGCCCAGAGATAAAGAACCTGCTTTTGTGCTTTTTTTTTTTCATGAAGCCAGGCCCTGCAGGAAGTTTCATGGTCAACTTTTTTCTCTCTAAATTTGAATTTAGATCATATTTAGGAACAATCTCAAGAACATTCCTACCTCTCCAGCTCCCTGGAAAACAAACTTATGGTCAGAGAGCTTGTTCTTTGTGATCCTTAAGGCTGCAAAGATGCCAGCGACTGCCACAGACGCAGTGCCTGAAAAGAGAGAAACACTGTAAGATGGTCATCTTGGTAAATGGATTGTCCCCGCTACTGATATGGTGTTAGAAACCTTGAGGTAGGAACCATTATCTTAGATATGTCACTAAAGGATCAGAGTGCTGTTCCTACCTTGAAATATTAATCCTCAGAATATCCCTGCAAGCAGAAGAACAACAATTTCCTGCTATACAGAGTCAAAGGGACACCAAATCCTAGAATGTGAGAAATGAATACCTAGCTCCCAAGGACTTAAGATGCTGTGTGACTTGTCTAAGGTGACATAAGACATCTATAGTAGAGTGGTGGTCTGAACTCGGGCACTCTTGTCACTAAATTCTCTGTGATCATGGAATTACTACTCTTGTCCTTATTTACCTTCACAGCCCAGCACCACCACCTTTTTTTAACTTCCCTGATACTTTGATATCCTGACTCAGAGCCATCACGCCTCACTGCTGAGCACTAAGGAGTCATTGAGAACATGAGTTGGTCCTAGGTTAGTGAGAAAGAATTCAATATATGGAGAGCTGAGTCCTCAGCCATCATAATAATATACAATTTTCCATTCATCAAGGGAGGCAGGTGTCTAGGCTGAATAAATCCCCCTTCACCCCACATCAATCACATATAGTGTTCATTTAATATCCGACCCCAGGAGAGGAAACATGGTGGGAAGAAATTAACTAAGGCACAGACTAATGAGGATTCAGGCACTGATGCTATCTCAGGTAGCCTGGGCAAGGTGGATACAAGTGCTAAAGGTGAGCTAGGAATGAAAGAGGCAAAGATATTCTTAACAAAGAATATCTGAAGTTGGAAGGCACCCATAAAGATGATTGAGTCCATTAGTTTTCTTCCTCAGCATTTTGAAGGATATCAGTTTGAATGTGTCGTACCCTGATGCAGTCCCCGGCTTTAATGCTGGTCTCTCCATTCTCATCTTCAGAAGCTTTGTGAGAAATTAGGGAGTCCACAAGTAACCGCTCATGGGTACGGCAGACAACGAACGCTTTTAGGCTGGTAAACCCGATTTCACCTATTTCCCAGCATCTTTTATTTTCCTGCCTATTTAATCAGCCAGTGCCTCAGGGTTTCAATCAGCCAGTGCTTCAGTGAGACCCCTTGCAGGGGTCCTTAGGGTCTGGGGTGCTGCTGAGCATCAGCGAATATTCTGGCTGGGAAAGGAGAGCAGCTCATGAGCAAAGCATGACCGTGAGCAGTGAAACCAGCAGATGGTGCTGCCGCATCTGTCAAGGACTGAGAAAATAAATTCAGCTGTACCTGCTGCTTTTCCTTAGTGCAAAAGGCACAGCTAAACTAGAAATCTACTGGTATATCATGACATAGTGGAATGATTTACTCTCTCGCTATTTCCATGCAAGCAGAAATCCTAGTGGCAGCACAGTTACTCTGGCAGAGAAGTTATTTTTGTTTTGCTTAGGGAACCTGTATGAGCTATTCTGACAAAGAAAATTTTTAATGGCCAGACCAGAAACGTTGATCAGTACCGTTAACTCACCAACATTTTGCTTTTGTAACTCAGATTAGTTTAGTTCTCCAAAAATTAATGATTAGTGCCACTTGTGTGACTGTGGTATAGCAGAGGTGGCAGTGGCAAACATTAGTGCCATGGTGTCCACACACAGACAAATCAGGACAGAATGGCAACGGCATCATTTTGGACTCAGGAGGGTATCACAAGCATCTGTGTCTTGAAGAAAAAATGGACTAGACAAATAGTTAGTGGCTTCGTAAGCTTCTTGCTTGCTACGAATCACTTGAGACGTTTGCTTTGGCATCAAGGTTGAATTCCCTTCACTAGCTCAGAAAACAGTTTGGCTCGCTTTGCTTCCAGACCCAGACCCTGAGTTCAGTCGGCTTAAAAGGGAGTTGGTGGAGAAGGAACCAGCCCTGAGTGCTGCGCTGCTTCAGTATTAACATGTCAGCTCAGACAACTGAAGGATATATAGGAAGGATTTCCTCTTGCTTCTCCTGCACTAAATCCCTACCTTTTTAAGCTGTATTTAGAGTTGGGTCTTTACCTGGCAAAACGCCACGCCATCAGAGTAGAAAAATTACAGAGGAATATAATGAACATCCAAGGAATTTAAGGGATCACTAGATAATTGCCTAGGTTTGAGATTTATCCTTTTTTTATAGGTGCCATATAGCTCACTTGTGCTCATTCTCTGTGTTTTGGTAAGACTACAATCAGCGGGACTGCTTGGCTTGCTGCCCTGCCAGATGCTAAGGATGGGACTCCTCTGAACAAACATGTATGATCCTGCTCATGCTAAAACACACACCTGAACATGAAATGCACCTGAAAAGTGTCACTGCCACCAGAGTTTTTTTAAGAGAGACATGATAACTGGAACACATGTACACACTTCTACTGCAGACATCTAAGGTCTGGAGGAAGGGGTCCTGCCCTGGCACTGTGAACTGCAAAGAAGGGGGGAGAGATCAGGGTGCCTCGGTTATCCTGGAACCATAGAATGGTTAGAGTTGGAAGGGACCTTAAAGATCATGGAGTTCCAGCCCCCCTGCCATGGGCAGGGACACCTCCCACTAGAGCAGGTTGTTCAAAGCCCCCATCCAGCCTGGCCTTGAACACTTCCAAGGTTGCCAGTGATGTCAAGCTTGTGACATGCAGCAGAACAGAACACCTCCACACACGCTCATGCATGCTCACACGCAATCTCCCAGGCCAACAGTGCACAGAAATCCCCCGGTCCCTGTGTGGGTGGGAGTGGGGAAGTGATCAGAGGAAAAAATCCCAAAGTGGAACAATTACAGTGTGTCAGGTCACAGCATTAGCAGCAATAGATGCCTGGAAAGTATTTAACAGGAAGAAATGTAACTGGAGAAAAATCTTGTTTCTCTTGGTCCTGACCCAAGCGAAATTGCTTTTTACCCTGTGACTGTCAAGAAGTCTGATGGGACAAATGCTGGTCTCTGCAAACCCATTTAAATGGAAAATGCTCGTGGGACATTCAGCAGAGGGACCTAAGGTCTTTTTAAAGTTCTTATGAGGAGGACTTTGAGCAGCGGGGTGTATGGAGAGAGAGGGCACAGGGATGCAGCCTGCAGAGCAGCAGAGCCCCGTGGGATGGGGTGTGCCGTTACTCATCCCCCTGCACTTGCACTGCAGCTCTGACTAACAGCAGGACTCTGCCATTCCTAACTCTCCTCCTCTCCCTCCAATGTGTTTCTAATCCCTCCACCTCTACCAAACTGCATCTCACCCCCATTATTTAAGTAACAAAGTTACTGTACTTTGGCCTTGGCTCAACGTTTTTCTTTGATAATTACAATTTCTGAGCATGGAACAATAGAGCATCTCTATGGAGGAGAGTCCACAGCTGGTTCGTGTAAGGAATTGGCTAATCATTGTGCTTCAGTTCCAAAAATACTACAAAATGAGATGGGAGTGGGGGGACCCTCACCATGAGCTGTGGCAAGAAAAAATCAACTACCCTTCAACACGTTGGTCTATCTGTTTTCCAAAGAGGTTGAATGCTGCTATTGCAGATAACTACTTAAATAATGAGCAAGAGACAGCTTGGCTGGTTTGTATCTGAGGTGAGATATGGAGGGGCACAGAGAGAAGAAAGGAAAACGCTCACAAATCATCCTGTCCCTCCCAGACTTAATGTGAATGATCAACATAATTGCACAAAATAGCAAGCAGACCTCAGGAGCCTCTCTGGGACATCCAGAGAAACAGGACCAGCAAAGAAAGAAGGTATTTAAAACTAAGGTACACTAAGGTCATCCCTCTAGGAATTAATCTCTGACAATCAGGCATATTCAGAATACTGTAAAACATTAAGGGAACCCCCTCTGAGGCAATTTTCCACTTGCACTAGTGTAAGGCAGAAGGAGCCCCAATAGATGTCAGTGGAGCTACACTGGAGGAGAACCAGGGGAAAAGGATCTGCTCCACAGCTTCAAGAAACTGCACAGATGGAAAAGGCTGCAGCCCAGAGACACTCATGGCTGGGAACCTTACCCTTCCTTCAGAGCGGGGAGAACGGACAGAGGGACAAACAGCTTTGCAGATGGAGTTACAGGCAGTGCTGGCGTGACTGCAACAGGCACAGTGCTGCCCAGTGCAGATGCCAAGGCTGTGCCGTGTCACAGCACCCAGTGGCTAAGCAGGGGACATGACGGACAGCAGAGACCCTGAGGATGCTTGGGGCAGCAGTCCCTCATGCTGAGGGCTGGCACTGCCCTGCCACCTGGCCCAGGCATCGGCTGAGCAGGGCAGAGCATCACCTCCAAATCCTTCCTGCAGCAGCAGCAATGGGAGCAGGCAGCCACGCTGCCGATTTCTTCATATAACACTCGTGTGGGTGATTCCCCCTTCTCTACAGCACACTGGTAGAAAGGATGGCCAAATTCTGCCTGATCTTTTATTTTTAACCCTTGTCCTGCCTGCTTATGCTTCGCCCCATCAAAACCACACCAAGATGAGGGCCTGGGGAACAGCAAACACCAGTTTAACAGCTCCAGCAAAGGGCAGCCAAGAAAATGTATCTGAATTTACAGATGCAGAGGAAGCATAGGGCTTTTCCAAATCCTGGTTCACATTAACTCCCTGCAACAGTTCCACCCATTACTGGAAAGCAGAGCAGAGACTGTCCAGATCCACTCCAAATGCATAATCATGAGTCAAACACAACGAAGCTGAGGCAAAAAGCTGCTGAAGCATTTGCAGCTCAAGGTCTTCACCTCCACAGCTGTAGGCTATTGTTATCCTTCCCCCAAAGGGTCTCTGTAAGACATTAAGAAAATAAGCCCATGGTGCTCCACCTATGGTGTGGAGCAAGCCCACAAGAACAGCTGTAAAACACAAACCGTTGATGCTCAAGGGAGGAACTCACTTTCTTCACTAATAGATTTAGGGACGTTGGTGGTGGTACAGTGAAGAGCTACAATGGAGATACAGAGCTCACCTTGATGTCCAGTGTAGGTCATCTCTAGGTGCCTGTTTTCAATCCTTGCACCGTGAATTGCTTGGACTATAAAATACACCATAGTGGTGGCCTGTGGAATTGTCCTCGTCCTCGTCTGTGCAGAGGGACAGCCAGCACGGGTAGTGACAACATGAAGACCAGAACCCCTCGTCCACCAAGGCAGAAGGTACCAGACAGCTGCATGCACTTCATGAGAAACCATTCCAATCCCTAATCTCCAATCCCCATCACAGCAGAGGAGACCCTGTGGGTGCTGTTTTACACCAACGAGCTAAACCAGGTGAGAGCACAGCCTTGTTCTCCTGTTCATCTTGCCTCCTTAGGAGGCAGGTCCTAAGTCTCCTGGACTTAAAAGATCAGAGCCAGCTCAACACGGAGGTGACATAGGCTGTTCTTTACTGCAAAGATGGAGTCTGCAGTGGCGTCCAGTGAACAAGAGAAACAGCAACCAAGAAAAGCTGGAGAGGAAAGAGGACCAAATGTTACAGTCCCCACAATGACAGAAGATAGGGGCCAGACCTTTAGGTCCCTGCACTGCTAAGACCAGGACACTGAGGCCCTTTAACACCCAGAAGTCCAGACTGTTCTGACCTGGCTTGTTTAGCAGTCAATGTGTGATTCAGACACAAGTCTAGGAGCTGGCCCTTACATAGTAAATGTAGTAGCATCCAGAGAAGATGCAGAAGCCTCTTCTGCTGCAGGTCACAGCAGGTCCAAAAGGGCCTGCTAATGGTGACCCACTCATCTACAGATCGGTCCCTACAGGGAGAGTGTGCTGCTCAGGAGCTGCCTGGCAGGACACTGCCTGCTTTGTTCTGCAGCAGGGTATCGTCCAGCACTCCCTTCCTGTTGTGCTCCCCCCCCTCCTTAGCTTCCTGTGATAATTACTGATGCGTTCTCCACGCCAGCTGAAACAACAAAGCAAGATACTGTACCATTTTAATCTGCTGAAATTAGTTAATGCCGAGCCAAAAACTAGCTTCGCCTGCTTCACACAGCACATGGAAACGTGCCTGCAAATTAGGCCACGTTTGCACATGATTTATTTCTAACGTGCCCAAACGTTTGGAGCCACTTGGATTTGAAGTGCTGGAGTCAGCCTGTTCCCAGTCTCAGCTGAGGTCTGGGAGCAGTGCTCCTCCAAGTTGAGATGGCTTCCTGAAGTGTCCTGGAAAGGTTATGGAAAGGTTATCTGCTAGGATAATGAGAAAAGGTGGTTGGTGGGTCAAGACATATTTTGAGGCTCATCAGCCGTCACACATCCAACAACAAAGGGGAATCACAGCTCGAAAGAGTGGGAAAAGACCCAGAAAGGTTCTGCGAAAGTGATGACCTTTGTGTGTTGCCTGTGGACTACTTTAGCTGTGGAGGGACTATGAAAATATAAAAGGCTGAGTGTTTTTAAAGTGCTTAGTGATTTGGGATTTCCCACTCTGAAGTGCTTTAAAGAAGTCTCATTTGCACAGTTGCATTCAGCCTATTTTAGAAATCCTTTCTGTTCACACTGTCTCAAACTGGGTATGGATACAACTGAAACACTCACATTGGTGGTTCTCTGAGAAGCTATCAATGTAGCACTTGCATCAGGTCTAGATTGAAAAAAATATTATTAAAGTTGCACAGAATCAGGAGACAGTAGGCTTTATGCTTCTGTGCACTATTCTCTCTGCCCTGTCCATATGTGTGAGAGGCTTTTAGAATCATAGAATCAGAAAATCATTTTGTTTGAAAGAGACCTTTACGATCATCAAGTCCAACTGTTAACCTACCACTGACAAAACCACCACTAAACCATGTCCCTCAGCACCACATCTACATGACTTTTAAATACCTCCATGGATGGTGACTCAACTACTTCCCTGGGCAGCCCATTCCAATGATTGATAACGCTTTCAGTGGAAAATTTTTTCCTAATATCCAATCTAAAACTCCCCTGGTGCAACTTGAGGCTGTTTCCTCTTGTCCTATCACCTGTGACTTGGGAGAAGAGACTGATCCCTGCCTCTCTACACCCTCCTTTCAGGTTGTTGTAGAGAGCAATAAGGTCTCCCCTCAGCCTCCTTTTCTTCAGGAGGAACAACCCCAGCTCCCTCAGTTACACCCCCAAAGACATGCTCTGGAGCCTTCACCAGCTTTGTTGCCTTTCTCTGGACACGCTCCAGCACCTCAATGTTTTTCTTGTGGTAAGGGGCCCAAAACTGGACACAGAACTCCAGATGGGGCCTCACCAGTGCTGAGTAAAGGGGGACAATCGCCTCTCTAGTCCTGCTGGCCACACTGTTTCTAATAGAAGCTAGGATGCTGTCGGCTTTCTTGGCCACCTGAGCACACTGCTGGCTCAATTTTATGATTGATTGAATGACATATTCACATACAATTAATTAACATTAGAGATTTCTTAATTTAGATTCTTAATCTCTAAACACATTATAGATTTCTTAATTTGCCTGCAATTCTGACTAAACTTGCAGAACAACCTCTGCTGTGTAAGCAACCTAAGCCCGAAGAATTCAATTTTGCTATGTGAATATGGAGGGTAACACACTGAACAACCAGAGGAATGATTTTTTCATAGGAAAAATAAGGTTGGAAGAGATGCCTGGAGGTCATCTAGTTGAGTATCTGCTTATAGGAGGGTTAGCTTCAAAATTGGATTAGGTTGCTTAGGGTTTTCTTGAAGGATAAAAGTCCCAAAGTTTCTCTACATAACTTGTCCCAGAGTTCAACTACTCGCATAATGAAGAACACTTGTTATGTCTGATCAGATAGCTGGACCATCATACTGGTGGATCTCTGTTCAGCTCAGCGAGCCAAGTCAACCAATTCCACTCCCAGGCTGATGTGGCTGATCCCACTTTTACTCAGCCCAGGCACAAAACTCCTGCTGATTCTCTGGTTACTTAGTGCTCATCTTTGAAGGCTGTGTTCAGATTAGACAGGCTTTTTACCACAAAAACAGTGAAGCATGTGCACACAGAGCCCTAGTACCAAGCTGAGAACCTTAGGTGTGCAAATTTACAGGGTTTCTAGGCACTCCTGCCTATTCAGCAGGGATTATTGAGCAGACAAACTCCATGAGACCTCATGAGATGCATCTAACAATGCTGAGGTACACGGCCATTGGCATTACAGAGTCAGGTGAGGGGCTGGTCTCAGTGACATCCAGGCGTCCCTTCCAAACTAACCTCTTCAGCAATTTTATGTATTTTCTTATATGAAGCATGAAGCCAGAGATGCTTGACTCAGGGATTCACAAAACCTAACACCTTTGTAAGACTTTTCAGTTGTCTACTTTCTGTTTATGCACAATTAAGTGGAGCAAAGTTACAGCAGGATGAGAAAGAGTGGGATCTAAAGCATTTGCGTGTCCTTCCACTTTCATATGTGCTTAATCACCCGCCCTGGTACTTAACCGGGAAAAAGGGACAATCAATTTTCTCCTGTAGAGCTGAAATGGAAGCTGTTGCCCCTTGCATGAACCCAGACGGAGCTGGGAAAGGACTGATGTCATCACCCCCCTTGAGGAAGGAGAAGCACTGCCTTAATGGGGAGCTCCCACGCGCGGGCACTGGGAGCCGGCTCCTGCCAGCTCCCAGGCTAATGGCTTCCAGAGTAAGAGCGCCCGCCCCATCCCAGTTTGTGGTACCTGGCAGGCATCCCACTCAGCATCAGCCGGCTGGCTCGAACTGGAAGGGGTCTGAGTCATTTTAATTCTGTGGGGTTAGGATGGATTTGGCAATGTGGTAATTTGTGTGACAAAATAATAATAAAATAAAAAGTAAAGAAAAAAAAATTGGCGTTAATGTTTAAAAGTGCTTTTTGTTTGTGCAGGCCCTGGGGCAGCAAGAGGGAGGCCTAAGGGAGATCTAGTGGAGCAATTTATACTTCCTTCCCACACCCTGCCTGCGTGTGTGTTTGTGTGTGTGTGTAGGCATGTTGCATCCAGAGTCCCACTAACCAGTGGCCAATGTCTGTAAATGAGTACAGCTCAGGCCTGATCTCACTTGCACTGTTTGTGCCTAAGATGAGTTTTTAAATCAATATCATAGACTCATAGAATCATAGGATGGTAGAGTTGAAAGGGACCTTAAAGATCATCGAGTTCCAACCCCCCTGCCATGGGCAGGGACACCTCCCACCAGACCAACCTGCTCAAAGCCCCATCCAACCTGGCCTTAAACACCTCCAGGGATGGGGCAGCCACAGCTTCTCTGGGCAACCTGTTCCAGTGCTTCATCACCCTCACAGGAAAGAATTTCTTTTTGGTATCTAATCTAGATCTCCCCTCTTCCAATTTAAAACCGTTACTCCTTGTCCTGTCACTCCACTTCCTGACAAAGAGTCCCAAAGAACAATGCTGGCTTTTAATAACAGGATAATTCAGGCTTTGGGAGGTCTGTTCCTGCCTGACTTGAGTAAAATGAGGTTTCGTTAATCATTTAAAACACAATTTGCTTTGAAATCTCCCCCCTTTTTTTAAGTAGGCAAGCCATGGGACACCAGCATGTTAGAAAAGTGGAAGCCTGAGGCAAACCCAAACAACAGGAGGGTGCAAGTGTGAAAATGGCACTTCCTACCTTCCTCATATCTGGGGGTACAGAGGGGTATATTAGGGTGGGTAAATCAGATTACTCATCCCAGTTATAACTCCATTAATCTCCGACATGACTTCAAGAGTTAACTGAGCAGATCCAAATTGCATCAGCTTCCCAAAGGTCCCCCAAACTCATTCCTGACTACCACCCTGGCTTGGAATTCCTTTTTCTTTCTGAGAGCCACATAAAAAAGTCTGAAACAGTGGCTTACTTCCCTGGCCATCAACTTGTCTGAGATCAGGATTTCTTTCCTAGTCCACTACTGTGAAACTACAGCTAAATGCTTTATTTGGGAATCTGAGAGAAATCAGTACAAGGCAAAATCCTATTGTTTTAAAAGGTGGGAGTCTGGGGGATTTTCAGAGGACTCGACATCTTTTGAGCACCGTGACAGACATCGAACTGTGAAGAAGCAGACAAGGTCCATTTTATTGCAAAGTTTTATTACAACATCCTCCTAGATGTGATTTCCCCCTCCAAGGAAGTAATTTCCATGAGCTGTCTGAGGCATTTAGTTATGACCTATGGCCAAAAAGACACTAAAATAGTCTCCTGCTTCTCACTCAGAATCTTCAGTTTTGCTTTAATACCCTCTTTCTCTTCTCTCTATCTAAAACTGTTCCAATTCACCTAGAAACCTTCCTAATTCACTCAGTTGCCTCAAGAAAATCTATTTCCAGGCACACAGATATGCCACATCACCTGGCCTCTTTTCCTTTTAGCTGCTGAGTCCCCTTCCACTTGCAGAGAGAGCAACTAATCCAAAATAAATCTTTACATCATCAGATTCTTACGGGCTTCATTTGTTTCATCTCCAGAAAAGTTTGAGTTCTTGGTTCCTCCATTAAAAACCTATCTCCCTTCTCTGTGCTCCTCTCTGCACTGAACGCTTTTGTGGGTGGCAAGAACCCCTTCTTGTACAGGAGAACCTACCTCATCTTCTCTGAAATGCCTTAATTTCCTCTGCTTCTAAACCTTCTTCATTAAAGTGTCTTTGAGCAGGACCGTGCATCCTGTCCCACCAAACATATTCCCACCAGCCAAGGTCTTACTCCCTCTTGTGCCATGGCAGATAGGAACAAGCTGTTAACACACACCGCCAAATATTGCTAGGTGGGTAGCAGATGCAGAAATAGTGCTGGAAGGTCTGCTCACAAAAGAGTCACCATTGTGTGAAAAATGACACTGGCATTTCCTTCAGTCTCTTTCAAGTACAAGTGAGGATAAGCCCAACTGACTGCAGATAATTAAACCAACAAATCTTGGAAGTATCTGCATGTTGCAAGCAGAACTAGACGAAAGAAGAGAAGATGAAGGGACTCACAGGAGAAGAACCGTGGTTATATGTAAACACTTGGGAAGATGCCGTCCCTGTCAGATGGGCAAACAGCTCTTTCCAATGCTTTAATGCAAAGTCAGCACCAGACCAGGATGTCAGCAATATGGAGCTTGCATTCCTCTGCACTTTGGAGCAGTTCTGCCGATTGCTGAGGCTCACAGGACCTGGCAGATGTGCTGGTTACAGCCCTGGCTCTGCTGCTGTCACTTCTCTTTGGCGCTGGAAGAGTTATGTCAACCACTCAAGGGGAGACCACGTCTGCTTTCAAACTACCCTGGAGTTAGTGTCCACGGAGAGGTAAGAAGCTGGCTTACTTTTCCATTTGTGTGTGTAATAAGGAGGATAACAATAGAGTGACAATGCCAGGATCAGCTAATGACCTCCTGGCTCGTGGAAACTGAAAGCCTTGCACAACTGTTGAAACGCCACCATTGTTTTAGAGAAATTATAGAAAATAAATGGAACCCTCAAAATGACCTTAATAATCTAAAGCACGTGATCCATTTTCTCCCTTGAACAACATTGCTGCAGTGAACAGCTAAATTACTAAAAACAATGGAAACTCACTTTCCAACCTAAGACTGCTGTGCTTGTGTTTTTATCTTTAAATGTATATGTGTAAACTCTAAAATTTATTGCACATCTGAGTATTGCATAATAAATAGCCTTGTGACCTTAACCACCTTTCCCCATAAGAAGGTTACATTTGCATTTTCCTAACAATACTTACCCTGAATATCATCATTGAATGTGCAGTATCTGTTGCGGTATTTATTGAGGAGACGAAAAGCATTAGCATTGCCAAAATCTTCAAACTGGATCAGACAATTCATGCCGTACCTGCAAGTTAAAGGGTCATTAAAAAGGGATACAAATATTTCCACAACATAGGATGATAAATACATCTTTTACCAGGACAATGCAGCGATGATCTTTAGTATAGAGAGAAAAGTATTGTAAGAGAAATACATCACAGGAACAGCCAACAGGATCACACCCTTCCCAAGGTCCATATGCTTGGAAATGTGGAAGTCTCTAAGAATAAACTGTATTAATCACCTGCCTATTCAAGAGGCACAATGGACTTCTTAATATGTATACCTATATACCCCACCTGGAGTACTGTGTCCAGCTCTGGAGTCCTCAACAGAGAAAGGACATGGAACATGTCCAGGGCAGGTCCACGAAGATGATTAGAGGGCTGGAGCACCTCTCCTATGAAGACAGGCTGAGAGAGCTGGGGCTGTTCAGCCTGGAGAAGAGAAGGCTCCGGGGAGACCTTATTGCAGTCTTCCAGTATCTGAGGGGTGCCTACAGGAGGCACGGGGAGGGACTCTTTGTCAGGGAATGTAGTGATAGGATGAGGGGTAATGGCTTCAAACTGAATAACGGGAGATTTAGATTAGATACCAGAAAGAAATTCTTTCCTGTGAGGGTGGTGAAACACTGGAAGAAGTTACCCAGAGAAGCTGTGGATGCTCCATCCCTGGAAGTGCGTGTCTTTGGATGGTTGGTTTGACAATTTTTCAGTGGTGCATTTACCAGTGAACTTTTCAAAGTGAAGGAGATGGTCTTCCACAATGGATACTGCCATTGCCATGTTGCAATAAAGCAAATCTGACTGCAAAGGGAATGTTGGTTAAAGGGACACCACCGAGTGCTCATTTCAACTGCAGGTGACCAAGAGACGGGAAAAAAAAAAATGCCTGTAGAGTCACAGTGACCTGAGTGCTTCATGGTGTGATTTAACAGCCACATTTTTGTGCTCTGGAAATAAGCGTCTTCTCTCCACTGAGACGCTTTGCAGTAAAACAGCACACAATGACAGCTCGTGACCCATAGAGTTAAAAGGCAGGAAATAATTGTAGACTTTCCATAATTATGCAGTAATATCCGGGCAAGTGTGCAATTTCTAAAATTGGGTAATATTCAGACTCTATATTGATACACTTTCAGCACTTTATATGACTCTAGATTGCACTAAAGCTTTGCTAATAAAATCCTAAAGGGCCAGCTCTCACAGAATCACAGAATGATGTGGGGTTGGAAGGGACCTCTAGATATCTAGTCCAAGCCCCCTGCCAAAGTGACCTAGAGCAGGTCACATAGGAACTTTCCAGGTGGGTTCTGAATGTCTCCAGAGACAGAGAATCCACTGCCTCTCTGGGCAGCTTCTTCCAGGTATCTATCTCCCTCAAAGTGAAGAAGTTCCTTCTCATGTTTAGATGGAACTCGTTATGTACAAGTTTGTGCCCATTTCCTCTTGTCCTCTCACTGGGCACCACTGAGAAAAGACTGGCCCCTTCCTCTTGTCACCCACCCTTTATACATTTATAGGTGTTGATCAGATCTCTCCTCAGTCTTCTCTTCTCCAAACTAAAAAGACCGAAGTCACTCAATAAATGTGATGGGGCAGCGGGAGAAGCTCAGGGAATGAGCAATGTAAGTATTAGCAACCTCTGGGCGGCAGGCAGGTGAGAGGGCTCTAAATAGCTGCCCTGTTGTAGAGACCTGAACCTCCCAGGGACTGGAGGCAGTGCAGAGGCAGCATCCCCTTACACACCTCCCATTCAGACTTTGCCCCTTTGCCACTGAAATCTGAGGTAAGGGACACCCTGCTATAAGCTAGAAATTGATACTGGATAAAACATACTCCATCTGAGAACCATGGCTCCTGCCATGAAAAGCTCTTTTCATGGTACTCTAAGTGCAAGGAGTCAGGCTTTCCTGGGAGGGCCATCAATTTTTTATTATTGTTATTATTTTCCATTTCAAGTACGTCCATCACCACGGAGACAATGATGAGCATGTGAATTGTGCTCCTTCATTTGTCTGTCATGAGAAACTCTCCCTTCATGAACTCTCTGGTCTCAAAACCAGAGAAGGGCTGGCTCGTACGCTTGCTTCATGTTCTCTGTGCTTCCTTTCAGAAAAGGACCACGGTGATTTTAAAGCTGCGTTTGACTCTTCTAGATACAAAAATCTCAGATTCAACTCAATGTCTCACTCCAGTCAATTCTTCCACTATCTTACTAAGCTTAATATTTGCAAAATAATATTAATATTTGCAAAAATTGCAATGAAAAATTAGGTGCTCAGAGTCTTTGTTGAACCAGGGACATGGAAGCTGTGGAAAGCTTTCTATGGCATCTGCAATGCAGTGTCATCCCCAGAGGGAAGTGTCACTGCTCCTGTCACAAAGAGCAGGGCATGTCCACGTTACAGATCTGTGTGTGCAGAGGTCCCCGACTGTGTACACCACAGCTCCGTGCCAGAAGTAGTGCTGGTTCCATTCTCCTGGGCACCTTTCATGAAACCACAGAATTGTCAGAGTTGTAAGGGACCTCTAGAGATCATCTAGTCCAACCACCCTGCCCAAGCAGGATTGCCCAGAGCACATTACTCAGGACAGAATCCAGGCGGGGCTCGAAAATCTCCAGAGAAGGGGACTTCACAACCTCCCTGGGCAGCCTGTTCCAGGGCTCTGTCACCCTCACCAGAAAGAAATTTTTCCTCATATTCAAATGGAACTTTCTATGTTCCAGCTTCTGCCCATTGCCTCTTGTCTTCTTACTGGAAATCACTGAAAAAAACATTGGCTTCATCCTCCTTCAACCCACCCTTCAGATACTTATAAGCATTCATAAGATCTCCCCTCGGCCTTCTCTTCTCCAGGCTAAAGAGTCCCAGCCCTCTCAGCCTTTCCTCATCAGGGAGATGCTCCAATCCCTTCATCATCTAGGTTGCCCTTTCAGCTCTTTTCACCTTCTCCTTTGTTGACATTGAGAATGGATGTATCCATCTGCAAGGGAGGACATGCCACAGAGGGTGGTTTTCTTCCTGGCTAATCACAGAATCACAGAGTGGTTTGGGTTGGAAGGGACCTTAAAACTGTTTAGCTCCAAACCCCCTATTATGGTCAGGGACACCTCCCACTAGACCACATTGCTCAAAGCCCCATCCAGCCTGCCCTTGAACACCTCCAGAGACAGGACATCCACAACTTCTCTGGGCATCTTCAATTTATCTCATGCCCAGTTCCCACTGTACGTGTTCCCCATATCCCTCCGGGAAAGTGAACACAGCACAGAGGAGTTAAAAATACCTTTCAACATTAGTTTATATTTTTTGTGTGACATCTGACAGCTCCTACTCTATAAAATATACTTACTCCCCGCTCTGCAATGTCAGAGTCTGGTGAGCCCTCTCTAGGTAGGCAGATGCCAACAAGACTGGTCATACCGGCCAGAAAGGCAGCAGCTTCTTGCCTGGTTTACTGTGCTGAAAGGAGCAACAAAAGAGCCCTGTGCAGGATCCCTGTTGTAGCTCATCATAACTCTCAGCCGGGGTATGGAGATTTAGGCCTGGGTTTTCCAGGGGACCAACAGACTTTGAAATTCAGCTGCATCTAGATGCTGAGGTAGGGAAATTCCATCCTGACATACTTCAAGGGTCAAAAAGCCCTAGATGGACTTTGAAACCGGTCCCATTGGTTTTGTGACTCTGAACAGGTCAAATTCTTTCCTGTACCGTGTATGACAGGTCCACAGCAATTGGAGTCTATGGAAATTTTTCATTTCTTTTTATAAGATGATCTTAAACTGCCACCAGCGTGCTGCTAACTACAAGTTGTACTGAGTATTTGAGGGCCAGACTGCTTCTGCACTTTAAGCCTCCTCACTGCAGATTCTGGCATAATATCAAGGAGACATCCAGTATCAGAATTTCTTCTGAAATGCTGAGCGACACTCTGAAAGGCAACAGATGAAGATTCCCAAGTCTCTTTTTCTCTGTAAAGTCTTGGAAGTCAAAACGAATATTGTGGATATCCAAGAAATTTATGCAAATAAATATAAAAAATGCCTGTGAAAACTGTTTTTCTAATGGGCTATCCTCTTATCCATTGTTTGGATGTGTGAGGAAAACATGGCTAAAAGGGAGATGAGACACCATCCAGAACATCTGCTAACATCTCATAGCAAAGAATTAGCAAATCTTTAAGCAACTTTAGTTGCTATAGAAACCATTTTCTCTAACACCAGTTGTCTTATTTATTTGTATCACTGAGGAAGTAACATTACTGACTTGCTTAATAAAATCAGTGATCTCAGCCGGCATTAATGTATGCATGACCAGTTCTCCAAAGAGCGTAAGAGTGGGTGGGTGGGTTTCCCTGACTACACACTCAAATTTGCAAGAGTATTAACCTGAACATTTTATTTTCTCCTTTGAGCACGGAATTCTTTCCTCACTTCACATTCTGTGTCTGTAGCATGAGACAGTGCACAATTAATTCTATTTTCGTCTTTGATCATTTCTTATTAAGCAGAGCACAGGGAAGGCATGGTGGCCCATAAACACTTTGATTCTTTTCCTTCGCCTCAGTATGACAGGACAGTGCTGGAATGCAAACTCTTTTCATGGAGCTATTTTTTTGATGATCGTCTTGTTTTTCTCTGCAATATGCCCACTGAGTTTTTTGAACCTATGTGAGCCTTTGCATAATGTGAGAACTAAAGTTTTCATTGATAAGGACCACAAATTGGTCATGGCGAGAACCAAAGATGGGATGCTTTAAATCACACCACCACAGAATGATAGGGGATTGGAAGGGACCTCTGGAGATCATCCAGTCCAACCCTCCTGTCAAAGCAGGTCCACTTAGAGTAGGTTGCACAGAACTTGTCCAGGTGGGTTTTGAATATCTCCAGACAAGGGATTCCACCACCTCTCTGGGCAGCCTGTTCCAGTCCTCTGTCACCCTCGAAGTGAAGAAGTTCCTCCTCATGTTTAGATGGAACTTCCTGTGTTCCAGTTTGTGTCTGTTACCTCGTCCTCTCACTGGGCACCACTGAAAAAAGACTGGCCACTTCCTCTTAATACCCACCCCTTAAGTATTTATAGGTGTTGTTTAGATGAAAAGATCAAATGAATGCTGATCAAATGAAAGAACCAAATATTTTGGACAGTTAAAGATGGGAATCTGGGGATGATTATCCTAGTCTTCAAGGACTATCCATTTTTACTGGGGTTTTGAGAGGTCTTTAAAGAAGCTGTGCTGCTCAAAGTCACTGAAATCAAACACAAATAAGGCTGCTGACTCACTGAGCCATCTTAGAAATCCACCAATTAATTCCTACTGCTCTTTCCTAACAATACTTTGGTGGCTGTGTGTGATCATAGAATCATGGAATGGTTTGGGTCGGATAGGACCTTAAAGATCATCGAGTTCCAATCCCCCTGCCATGAGCAGGGACACCTCCCACCAGACCAGGTTTCTCAAAGCCCCATCCAGCCTGGCCTTCCAGGGATGAGGCATCCACAACTTCTCTGGGCAACCTGTTCCAGTGCCTCACCACCCTCACAGGAAAGAATTTCTTTCTAACATCTAATCTAGATCTCCTCTCTTTCAGTTTGAAGCCATTACTCCTCATCCTGCCACTACACCTCCTGACAAAAAGCTCCTCTCCAGCTCTCCTTGTAGGCCTCCTTCTGGAGGGATGGAAGGACCCCCTGCAGCCTTCTCTTCTCCAGGCTGAACAACCCCAACTCTCTCAGACTGTTCTCACAGCAGAAGTGCTCCAGCCCTCTGATCATCTTCACAACCCTCCGCTGGACTTGTTCCAACAGGTCCATGTCCGTCCTGTGCTGAGGACTCCAGAGCTGGACACAGGACTCCGGGTGGGGTCTCACCAGAGTGGAGGGGCAGCAGAAGGGCTTAAGGACAACCTTGGCAAGGAAGATGAACAAAACAACTGCCATTTGCAGTAACATCCATGTGAGCATCAACATGATGAGTCAGTTCTACTGCTCTTCCTCCACAGCGCAGTAACTCCACATTTGCATAACCTGTTTCATTCCGAAGGAATTCAGAGCACTCTGCAAAGTATCTGGGTAGCATCCAAAAGGAAACTATAGCCAACGTGGGACTGGAGCACAGAAGTACTTTAATATTCAACAATGCTAAAAAAAATACAGCTCAGGAGAGAAGGTAGAGACTACTTCTTACTTACTGCAAAGAGAAAGGGTGGTCAGCGCTGCTACTCGTACTGGAATTCAGACAACAAAATGCAGCACAGAATGGGGTTTCTTCCACTACCTTTACGTGTCTAAAATTTGTCCATTCAATGCCCAGCTGGACACCTCTGGCTGTCTTCTCAGACAAAGAAGGGAAAGAGGCATGTCCAATAGCAACTTCTTTGAACTAGTTTAAGTGGAAAATAGAAGTAGATAACATCTCTGGAGATGCCTTTTTCTCCACTTGTCTATGAAAACAGTCTAAGATGACCAACTTAAATTTAGATGTCTAACTTTAGACACCTAAATTAGGAGACATAATCTAATTTCATCAAATTATCACATCTAGTTATAGAAAGTTCTTTAATATATGTCATACATCTTAGGTCACTGGCTTATCACTGCAACCCTCTGCTATCCTTCAAAGCCTGCGATTTCTTTTTTCTTTGCTGATCTTCTATATAGAAATTGCCCTGGTCCAAATCTTCTGTAGTGTCCCTATTAGGACACATGGAAATACTTCAGGATGGAATGAAATATACTGGCCAGTCTCCCCTCATCATAACATTTTAAAATGAAAACTGGATTTTGACAAAACTGATTTTGTGCAATTATTCTCTTTCACTGGAAACTGTAATTTCAATTAAGAAACCAAAATTAAGGATTTCTTGTTGGAAGAATAATTTTTAGTGAGATTATGCTTTTGTCTAATAAGCTAAGAAAGTTTGCTCTGTTTGACCTGTGAGATCTACCATGAATGCAGTCCCAGACAGCACACATCAAAGCACTTCCATCATGCTTGCTGCCTACAGGTGCAGGATGCCTCTTTTTAGGAAAAAGTAATTGCAAAAGTGGGTACTCACAGAATCACAGAATTGTCAGAGTTGGAAGGGACCTCTAGAGAACACCTGGTCCAACCACCCTGCTAAAGCGGGATTGCCCAGAGCACATTACTCAGGACAGCATCTTGAAAATCTCCAGAGAAAGAGATTCCACACCCTCCCTGGGCAGCCTGCTTCGAGGCTCTGTCACCCTCACCAGCAAGAAGTTTTTCCTCATATTTGAATGGAACTTCTTATGTTCCAGCTTGTGCCCATTGCCCCTTGTCCTGTCACTGGGAACCACTGAGAAGAGTCCAGCTCCATCCTCCTTCAACCCACCCTTCGGATGCTTATAAGCATTCATAAGATCTCCCCTCGGCCTTCTCTTCTCCAGGCTTAATAGTCCCAGCCCTCTCAGCCTTTCCTCATCAGGGAGGTTCTCTAATTCCTCAATCATCTTTGTTGCCCGATGTTGTTGTTGTGTATATGAACAAGGGTTTCTGAAGATACTCTCTGCCACATTTAAACATCCTTACATTTGTAGCTAGAACTGAGGGTGACCTTGCAGAGAGATCTTGGAACCTGCTGTAGTAGGAAGAGGCTCCTGGGGTCAGTCTGCCTGGCTTGTGGCCAGTTCTCATAGATTCTTCCGTGCTTCGGCTCATCCGTGTGACTCATCTCCTAAGTTTCAGCCTGAAGGAGAAGCCAAGAGCAGCAGGTCACATCAGGACTGACTATTTTCCAGTCCAGGAAAGATACAGCCAGCTGAGGTTGGCTCTCTCCAGTAACTGCATCCTGATTGTCAATGACTCACCTTCTCCAGAGCATTCTATCATCTTCTTGGCATCCAGGACATTAATAGTTGAACACCTGGGATCTAACTGCCTTTATCTAAAAGGAAAGCTCAAAAAAAAAAGCTGAGGGTGACAGAGCACTGGAAGAGGCTGCCCAGGGAGGTTCTGGAGTCCCCTTCTCTGGAAACCTTCAAGACCTGCCTGGATGCTGTCCTGAGTGATGTGCTCTAGGAAATCCGCTTTAGCAGAGTTGGACTAGATGATCTCTGGAGGTCCCTTTGGACTCTGACAATTCCATGATTCCGTGATTCTATGAAAAGTTGACTCTCAGGATTTCAGACTGACAAGGTATATTGAAACAGAGCAAGTGCCAACCTCCAGTTTGGTTTCTTCCATTCCCCAGTTCTTTCTGCCTCTTTCAAAAAAGGAAGGGTTTGGGTGTTGATCTTCTGATTTCAGATTCAAAGCTATTCCTGTTCAAGTAACAATGAAGTGTTTTATGGTCACTAAATATCACCCTGGTTAATGTCTTAATACACACCCCTCAAATGCTTCAACATATTCACACTTTTCCGCAAAAATGAGACCTTTTGGAGTTGCAGGTCAAATTCTGCTGTACTGATTTGTTGTACGACAGGTAGAAAGCTAGGACAAGGGGTAATGGTTTTAAACTAGAAGAAGGGAGATTTAGATTGGATATTAGGAAGAAATTCTTTCCTGTGAGGGTGGTGAGGCACTGGAATGGGTTGCCCAGAGAAGCTGTGGATACCCCATCCCTGGAGATTTTGAAGGCCAGGCTGGATGGGGCTTTGAGCAACCTGGTCTGGTGGGAGGTGTCCCTGCCCATGGCAGGGGGGTTGGAACTTGATGATCTTTAGGTCCCTTCCAACTCTAAACATTCTATGATTCTATGATTCTACCTCCGCAGTGTTACAGGGTCCTGCCTGAGCGAGACTCAGCGGGGCAGAAATGGCGTCCAGGGCCAACTTGGCAAGAAAAGTCCTTCCCATAAGGTCTTTGCAAACTGCATTTTCACAAACAAGACTGGAAGAACACTAGGCTATTGTCCCATCTGATGCCAAGGTTGACTCAAAACACAGAACAAGACATGCTTTTTATCATTTATATTAGAAGTAGACACAAAACCAGCAACCTTAAATAAGCCAACACTGATACCAAGCTAAGAGACTTAGAGGGAAAAAATACCTTTGTTTATTCCACATCAAAAGGGTTCAGATCACTCTTGTTACTGCAGACCCGACTCCTTCACACCCCTGAGTGTGCTGACAGCCCCTTTCTGGCAGCCCTGGTGTGGTGGTCAGGCTCTCTGCAATAGGCAGGTTACATAAAAGTGTAAGAATGTTCTGGAAGGTTAAGGCTTTTCCACTGTCATTCATACCTGAGAAATCCCTGTTTGCATACCTGTATGTGCTTCTGGCCAAGAAGCAGAAACCCAGATATGTAAAAAGACAACAGCAAGATGGGTGTTGCATTGCACGCAACATTTGTTTGCTTACAGGCTCCAGACAGACGTCACACTTAATAGCAGAAAAAGCCTTTAATTTTTAATACTTCCACATAGCTAAGAGGAAGGCGAGTTTTCCCTCTAAAAACTGGCAAAGAAAACTAAAATTTTGGTAAGTTAAAATGAATGTTGACCTCCCAGTTCTGAACCCACTGAAAAGAAACCTTCAGAGCCTCAGTACTGTGATGTGGCCAGCAGGAGCAGGGAAATGATGGTGCCTCTGGACTCGGCACTGGTGAGGCCTCACCTCGAGTGCTGTGTTCAATTCTGGGTTTCTCACTACAAGAAGGACATTAAAGTGCTGGAGTGTGTCCAGAGCAGAGCCACCAAGCTGAGGGCTCTAGAAAACAAGTCACATAAGGAGAGGCTGAGGGAACTGGGCACGTTTAGTTTGGAGAAGAGGAGACTGAGGAGAGACCTCATTGCCCTCTACAATGAGGTTGTAGAGAAGTGGGTGCTGGCCTTTTCTCCCAAGTGAATAATGACAGGACCAGAGGAAACGATCTGAAGTTGCAGCAGGGGAGGTTTAGGCTGGATATTAGGAAGAACTACTTGACTGAGAGGGTGGTCATGCACTGGAACGGCCTGCCCAGGGAGGTGGTGGGGTCACCATCCCTGGAGGTATTTAAGAAACAAGTAGATGTGGCACTCAGGGCATGCTCTAGTCGATGAGATTGTAGGGAGTGGGTTAAGTTTTTGTGTATGGTTGGGCTTGGTGATCTCAGAGGTCCTTTCCAATTGTTACAATTCTGTGATTCTGTGATGTGATTTAATAGCACTTGTGTCACTCATAAAATAGTTTTACAAGTGTTTAAAGGAGAGATGAAGAGTAAGTTAGAGAACATGATCATATGTATTGCTGTGTTTTGAAATGGAAATGCCATGGATAAGGTTCATTGATTGTCAGACTGTCACAGAACGGTAAAAGCTGGACCCAAGTACCTGCAATAGAAGTCTTGACTGCTACAGCAGATGCAGGAGTTACGATGGCTGTCGTGAGTGAGACAAAACCACAATTTTTGGTTTTGAGCCAACAGATGGGAGTTTCGCAAAAACTTGTAACCTTTTATATTATAGCGAATACAAAATCTAGATCTCTAGTTCCTGGGTTTAGAAATCCCATGCCAAGGAGCTACATCACGGACCCAACAAAAACTGCTGGCTGCCTCATCATCTTGTTAGACTGCAGACTATTTTTGAAGGTTGGGTGGGAGTCTCACTAGGTTTCTGCCAACATAAACACAGCCACCACGCTCTGAGGCATAGAGCCTGCTGTGGATTCAGTGAGTGCTAAATGAAAATGATCCTTCAAGCACAAAGATAGCAGGAAATCCCCGAATCTCGGATTACTGGTGGTTGGGGGTATGCCAAGGATTGTTTGCTGCTTGTCCCTAATCATATGGCAGGGCATCCGTGATCTACTGTTAGAGACAGGATACAGGGCATGATCAAGCCGAAATCTTGGGAAAAAAATCTTGAAAAATCATGGTCAACAGTCAATATAGTCCTTACAGCAGCAAGAACGCCCTCCCCTGAAACAGCCAACTCTTTCGCACAGCACGTCCCATGACTTTCAAGCACTGAGACCATTGGCCATTTCTTGTGTTTTTATGTAAAAGGACATCATCTTCTTTGCAACAGGTCTGAAGAACAACTGCAGTTGGAGGCATCAGGCTTCTAAGGAGTAGGGCATAAGCAGGAGATGTAGCCACGTTAGTGCTGACCCTCGGATGCACTCTTGAGTTGCCCTCTGATAGACAACACAGAATGGAGCCTCACCATCTGCCTTCCACCCAAACAGATCTTCCCCAGCTACATCTTTCTAAAACAGCTGTGGTAAATCTGGTTTAGGTGGAAAGTACCGACAGAAAGCCTAGGGCAGAGGGCTTTTTGACATCTGTAAATGCGTAATTCCAAAGGATTTGAAGGCAAGGTAATAAAAGTCCATTACCACAGAGATCCTGTAGCAGCACATCTGGAGCTTAATCATTCCTTAGTAGCGGAAAATCAAGCTAATGAAATCTAAATATTGTTTTTTCACTTGAAATATCATCCAGTGGATCATAGGAGCTGGCTGATGAGCTCATCTCATATCAAGCCTGGATACTGGACAGTGGGGGTGGCTCTTCCCATCACCATCGCTTCTCCTTTCTGCTTGGTGTCAGATTCCTTCTGGGCATGGCAACCAGGACAGATGGGCAACGAGAATACCCACCCCATATTCCCATGAAGGCTAGAGTCAGTCTATACCATCAGCCCTGCTAGAGCACCGGTGATAGTATCAGATCTCCAAGCAGATACGCAGACGCTGCGGGACTTCAGGTGGCAACAGGGCTTTGTGGAGGCCAGTGGTGTCTAAATACTTAAGTCTCATCTTTCAGGATCAATTAGCCAAGTTAGCCAGAGTATCTGATTAAAGAACAGATGGACACCTGTACTGGTGATTTTGTTTCTCAAAAGTGCTGGTGAATCTGTGATCCACGGCCCTGGACAACTGCTGAAACAGAAGCAGCTTGTTGTGAAGCAGATTCTGCTTGCTGAGAGCACATGGGACCCGAATTGGTATGTTTGTGGGTACAAGTACTGGGAAGGGATTAGGCAAAGAGAAATCAGGCATAACACAAGCACAATGGAAAACAAATTCAGCAGAGTTACTTTCCTTGTTCTCTTAATTTGAGAAACTGAATGCTGGCTCTCCTGATGTCTCCTGTGCTCTACCATATGGCACAGGCTGACAGAAGGCTTCTGTTTCCCTGGTCACCCTGTTAATAAATAAGCACTGATGGGAAAGGAAAGAGGAGTGAAATTATGATGGTTTAATCAGGCTTCTGTGACACAGTTTGCTGGTGTGTGGACGTGCCTCTCACAGAGTGTCAGGCTGCAGGCTCAGTTTCTGAACACTCCAGCCAGTGTTAATAGCAGAGGCTGAAGCTTGGGGACAAGCCATCAACACCTCTGGCCACTTGGAGCCACCAAGTTGCACTGTTACTGCATGACGAAACTACAAAAGGAGCAAATGGAGTAAGACAGAGGGTCTGATACCTGATAAGGAACTTATCTATACCAGCTTCTATACCAGATTAGGAGAAAAAAGAGGAAAGAAGTTTCCAGTCTTAAAGACAGTCTGATGATTAAAGAATATTGTTACTGCAGAGACTGAGCTGAAGCTCTGCAGAGTTCAGGGAACATTCCCCAGCACAACTAATCTCCCATTGCATTTTGATTTTGACCTTAATTTGCTCATACAGGCAAGCCCCAGAAATTCTTCGGGTTATTCTGATTATGATCCTTGGACACTTTAGAATAATATTTATTCCAGCCTACAAAAATGTACCAGCTCAAGAATAAGGCTGACTTGCCCTTTGCCACGGTGACTGAAGAGAGGTGAAAACTGAAGCCGTGCATTTTCCTGTACAAAGCACATTACTTATTGTGAGAAAACAGCAATTTGTCAGGCTGCTTCATTCAGTCACAGGCCAGGCTCAGCGGGCCAAAGTTTGCACATAGTTGCCTCCCAAGAGGAGAAAAATGCATGGTTTGGAGCTCTTGTTAAAGAGCTCAGCCATTGCATGCGTTTAAGGTGAAAGAGTGATGAATGGAGGTTTAGGCAGCAGAAGAATGCAGAAATTTATCCAGGTGTATCAGGAAGGGCTTTTCTTTCTAAAATTGCCCAGAAATGACACTTTATTTCAAAACAGTCTAAGTGCTAACTCTGAAGCCTCTGACACACTCCTTGTTTCATTACAAGGTGGTTATTATGAGACCAGGAGCCCTTTCTGCTAACTGTAGGGGTCTCCAGCTGGAGAAATTTGACATCTGTTTGATATTATTATTCCATTAGAAAAGTAAATCTTCACTCCTCTGGCCTTCTTGTGGGCTCTGACACATTCCACTCCAGTGACAAATGTCCCTTGAGCCAGCAGTGATTTGACAGGGTGGGAGGTACTCCTGCAGAGGAACTGACAAATGGTTTCCATGAGAAGCTGAAGTACCCTCAGGAAGCAGACAGAATTTCTGCACGAACATCAAGCTGAAAAGGAAACCCCCAAATTGCAAGACATTTGTGGCAACCCAGAAGTTTCCTCCCCAAATAACTGAATTTGCATGTGACACAGAGTTGCCTAAGAAACCACAGCAGACTGAAGATCACAGCAGTTCACACTCAGGGGCTTCCTCAGGGATGGAAGGAGGCTATAATAAAGCAGCACGTTCTTGACCTTCTGAACAATTCCTGCTTCCTTTTGTAACAGAAGTGAGAGCTCCTACTGGATTGCATCCAGTCATCCCAGTGGAAATTTGAGACCAAATGAATCTGTTTCACGTAAGTTTGCCAAACCCAGGCTGATAGCAAGATTATTCACCAGCCCAGATCTCACAGAAGATTATTCCTTCCAGTATCTGAAGTGAGCCTGGAGAGGGACACTGTCAGGAAGTCTATTGATAGTACAAGGGGTTCTAAATTGGAAGAGGGGAAATTTAGATTGGATATTAGGAATAAATTCTTTCCTGTGAGGGTGGTGAGGCACTGGAACAGGTTTCCCAGGGAGGTTGTGGATGCCCCATCCCTGGAAGTATTTAAGGCCAGGCTGGATGGGGCTTTGAGCAACCTGCTCTAGTGGGAGGTGTCCCTGCCCATGGCAGGGGGGTTGGAACTCGATGATCTTTAGGTTCCTTCCGACTCTAACCATTCTATGATTCTACGATACTCCAACAACTCTTTAAAGTATGCTGGTGGTCAGGATGCTAAGATAGGGTAATAGCTCCTTTCACTCAAGGATCTCCAAATATTTTACAGATGTAAATGGAGAAGTCCAAAGTGGAATTTTCCAGCTCTGCTTTACAGAGAACATTTTGGGAGTTTATTTTGTTCAAGCCATTCATCCTGGGTAAGAGAAATAGAAAAGCTGAGACAGGGGCCCCAAGAACTTGATTCTCAGTTCCTTGGGTGAAAACATTAGATATGACATCACCTCCTCACAAGATAAGAGTTCATTGTTTCATGGCTGAGTGTCTTCTCCCTTCAATGTGGAGATTAGCTCATGTAAACTAAACACAGCAAAGGAACAGCCAATCCTCCCTCTCCAGCAGCAAGCACAGGAAAGGCAAATTGTCCTTCTGGCCCTGTCACTGACATCGCAGGAGTAGTGGGCGCAATGAGATTTGCATTTAACACCACAAACATAAATCTCGGAGCCAAATTTATGGTGGCTGAGACCATCATCTGGGTTTTCATTCCATTGTTCCCATTCTATCACCAACACTGCAGTACCCCTGCGGTCTCCTGGCCAGAAGGAAGTGGGATAGTTTCCTTGAAGGAGTAATTAGTGACTACCACCAAAACAAACAAAACCCCCACAAATCAACCCTGACAGCTCTTAAATCTTTTCTAGCTGTAAAGCCTCTTGCGATTTCCTATTTGTGTTTTACCAGTTTTGTTGCCTCCAAGAATTTCTTCCCCCTGGAAAACCCACTAGTGTCTAACATAACACCACACTGCAATCAACTGACATTTTGATCAAGCTTTCTTATCAAATATAAAGAAGGAAAAACTAGCACACAAACACAAAATTCTGTTCTCTGCAGTCACCCTTAGATATTTTTAAACCAACTGGCAGAGCAGTGTTATTGTGTTCATTTTCACAGATTCAGGGGCTACAGTGCTGGCTGATGGCAAGTATCTTTACACAGTAAGAGGGCAATTGTTCCCAAGCAGGTTGATGCATGGGCCAGCCATCACATGGGACATGTCTACACCACACTGCTGAACAGCAAAGGAGAGACTCCTGTCCTAACAGCAGCATTGCACGTGCAGAGGGTGCAGCATAACGCTGCTCAGCACCAGCACAGCAACAGGGGCAGAGATTGTCCACGATGCACCCATCCTGCTCAAAATTTGGTCCATCATCTGTGACTGAATGGTCCTCAGCATTTCGGCTCGTTTCCTACATGCCTCCACCCACAGCCAGCTGGGCAGTCAGACCCTATGTAAAGACACAGACAGTATAGGGGTCTACAAAACAAGTCATACAAGGTGAGGCTGAGGAAACTGGGCATGTTTAGTTTGGAGAAGAGGAGGCTGAAGGGAGACCTCATTGCCCTCTACAGCTACCTGAAAGGAGGATGTAGAGAGGTGGGTGTTGGCCTCTTCTCCCAAGTGAATAACGACAGGACCAGAGGAAATGGTCTGAAGTTGCAGCAGGGGAGCTTTAGACTGATAATAGGAAGAATTACTTGACTGAGAGAGCATGCCCAGAGAGGTGGTGGAAGGTATTTAAAGTATTTAAGGTATGTGTAGATGTGGCCTTCAGGGCATACTCTAGTGGCCAAGATTGTAGGGAGTGGATTGTGGTTTTGTGTATGGTTGGGCTTGGTGATCTCAAAGGTCCTTTCCTGCTGTAATAATTCTGTGATTCTGTGATACACTTCTCAGTGGATGGGTAGGTGTTGTCATTAGACATTGGACATGATGCCTCCTAACTCAAGGGAGACAGGATGAATCAAGAGGTGATGACACATCTCACCCACTCCCTTCCATTTATGCAGGAACACACACAGAGCTGGCTGGAGACACAGAAAGAGGGAAGATCAAACATATCTCCCTCAGCTGTGAAGAAAAGACCCTACAACATCCAGACAGGCAGCAGCTTATTAATCAGGCACAGGCTGCAGCTCTCTGCCACTCCTCATCAACACCAGCCACTGCTTTAGGAAAGGCAGAAAAAAGATTCTCAGGAGCTTGGGGCTTTTCAAATATCATTACTTCTTTCCTTAACAGTTGTTCTCACTTTCCTTCTTATGGTAATGTCTCCAGACAGGACATCTTCATGTATTTTCTTTTTACCAGAAATAGGAACTCAACGCAGGGCAAGAGGTGCACACACAGCACTGAGGTTATGGTTCTGCTCTTCCCATATCGTACTGCCCGCTACACCAGAGACCCTCCAGCCCAGCTAGTCAGTAAGAATGGAAAGATGCACTCAGTCTCTTCCACCATTAAAAAGACAATGCTTATAATCCTGGCATTCTCCCTCCACAAACTTAAATGCCAGGAAGGAAGCTCCTATTTCTAGCAAAGCGACAGACAGGCAGTGTGCAGACCCACACAGACATCACCCTGTGGAGTGATGGGCCATTTCCAGTTAGATGAGTTCCTCCACAACAGTGAAAGCTAGAAACTTCCTTTACAAAATGTAAACAACCCAAAATTTAGATTCTGCCTACACTGAACGAGGCTCATAAATACATGATGGAGGCCAGATACAGCCCACAAGGCATATGTTTGACACCTATGGTCTATATGGACAGGAAATGGTTATAAATAGTCAGTCCCATTTAAATTCTCCGAAGACAAATATTTTTGACCCAGAGTGCTCAAGCACAAAGAGTCATTTGTAGACCACCCAGGAGACTTGCATTTAAATGACCTTTCTTTGCTTGGATGATCAATTATGCTAATGTTTATTTCACGAGTTGCAACATTTGTTCTTAAATGGAAGCAGCCCAGAGGAGCCGTGTATATAATCCCACTTACTTGTTGGTAACTGCCTGCATAAACTCATCAATCAGTTCGTCGTACTGTTTCCCACGAACCCTCTTGTGTTTCAGTCCAATATAGAGTGGATCACTCAGGAGAGCCTAGGACACAAAGCAATTCTGTTGACATCTTCTCTTCCACTGATGGATGGAGATTTATCTCCCAGCCTACCCAGAAAGTTTGCCTGTTGTGGCCATATTAATATTACTTACTGTGCAGTGAAGGACAGTTCACACAGCTCTTCCTGAGCAGAAAGTGTTTCCATAAGAAGCTATGGACTCTCTTTTTGTGTAAATAAAGTCAGAGAGATGTAATGCTTCTTGACCGCCGGAGGAAATGGATCCCCAGAACAACTCTACCAGAGGCTTCCTGCCAAGGTGCCTCATTCTTAGTGAATAAAACTGACCTTGTGTGGGGAGTGTTTACTGTGCTTTCAGCTCTTAATTTTGCACTGAGTTTACCAGGAAAGCTGTTGAAGATAAACAGTGCTTTGAGCAATGAAGATAGCCTGAAGTAACCTGAAATGATGTGGCATATGGACAGCCCAGAGTTGACCAGAACGAGTGATCAGATGCCAAATTGTCCCCAAGCCTTGCACCAACCTAGCACTCACCTCCAATTACCTGTAGGTGTCAAGGCAAAGTTTATTCCAACAACAGATTAGTTTATTTTCTGGCTCCTGTTGTGAATAAAAACCCAGGCCTTTCCTGCAACCAGTCCAGCAGGTGTTAAGTCAGGCCCCCTAAGCCACCTAAAAAGGATTGGGTCAGCATGGAAACAGCACATATTTTGGGGAAAATTCCATGAGAAACAGAGGCAGGAGACAGGTGGGCAAACACCTCTGTGAATTGCTGTAAAGTAACTTTGCTTCCCTCTGACTTCAGGAACTCAATCATTCATGAGAAGGGGATGAGCCATCTTAAATGTACTTTCCTGCCGTAAATATTGGCCCTAATTCTGGCCTTAAATATTGGCAGGTATGCTAAAATTAGATCTGTTTTTACAGCCACAGCTGTTTTCCCTTAGAAGGAAAGATGAAATAGGTTTTCCTTTTGAGTTTGATACATTAACTCTTCAGGGCCACGGAACAGAAAGGAGACCTGTTGGCATTACTTCACCATTGCCCCTTCGACTCCATGGCTGGTTCACGGAGCGTTATGAGTTCATATGAGCCAGCAGTGTGCCCAGGTGGCCAAGAAAGCCAATGCCATCCTGGCTTGTATAAGAAATAGTGTGACCAGCAGAAGTAGGGAGGTGATTGTCCCCCTGTACTCAGCACTGGTGAGGTCACACCTTCAGTATTGTGTCCAGTTCTGGGCACCTCAACTCAAGAGAGGTGCTGGAGTGAGTGCAGAGGAGGACAGTGAAGCTGGTGAAGAGCCTGGAAAACAAATCATATGAAGAGCAGTTGAAGGAGCTGGGGTTATTTAGTTTGAGGAAGAGGAGGCTGAGGGGAGACCTCATCGCTCTCTACAACTTGAGAGCTTGAAAGGACACTGTAGAGAGGTTGGTGCAGGTCTCTTCTGGCAGGTAATTAGTGATAGAACAAAAGGGAATGGCTTCAAGCTCCAACAGGGTAGGTTTAGACTGGATGTTAGGAAAGAATTTTTCACAGAAAGAGTGGTTGGGCATTGGAATAGGCTGCCCAGGGAGGTGGTGGAGTCACCATCCCTGGATGTGTTTAAGAGTCTAGATGTGGTGCTGTGGGATATGGTGTAGGGGAGAACTTTGTAGAGTGGCGTTGATGGTTGGATTCAATGATGCCAAGGGTCTTTTCCAATATAGATGATTCTATAAAATTCATACCCAGGCAAGCTGACAAATGCCAAGCTCTGAAAAAAGGCCAATTTGCTGAAAAAGTATACAAAGTATTACGGACTCTCTGAAAGACAAGGTGGGAATTGATGGCAGAAAGAAAATATGACTGCTGTATTTACTCCAGTCTACCTGAGATGCCTGTGTTAGCAACACAGTCGCCACAGCTGCAGCATGTATTGACAGGCAGGGAAGAACAGGAAGAATGCGTACAGGAGGTGTCTCATTTGTGCACTGATGAATGAGTTTACTTGTGGAGCAGGATGCTCCTAGGATGTGCTTAGGGTTTGGTTAAGCTAGGTTTATGCCCATGAGAATGCCATTAAATAAATACACAAATTATTTATATTGTGAGGAAATATATTGTTGATATTGGTGAAAAACAGCAACTTCTATATTTTAATCCCAGATGTTGCAAATGCCTCCACAGAGGTGTTCCTGGACACCTAAATTACACTTGATCTTACTCAGAAAAGAAGTGCCCAAGACACTTGGAGTCCCTTTGTCTGACACTATCTGACCTTTGGAGATGCCTAAAAACCATTGGTGCCACTTCGTATTTTAGGGTCTGCTCTGAATGCTGAGATGAAAATGGATGGTCCTGCACGGTCAGAAGCTTGGTGGGGAAGCACTTAAACTCAGGTTCCCCTGGAGAGAAGCTCCAACTTGGGGGGCTCAGAGTGTGCCAGCACTCAATGGTGGGCAGACCAGCATGGAGGAGAAGGAAGGGATGAAGGATCCAAAGTCAAGTACAATGTTCTCTTGACTGAAAACTCTAAAAAGTGAAAGACTGACACTTAATTCCTGCTTTAGCCTCAGAGTTCCCACTTTTCAGGAAAGACTAGACCAGGCTGAGATGAGCACACCCTATATTCCACCACCCAGGATGGGCTTCTGTAATAAAGGGATAAAATAATACTGGGACCAGAGACAAAAGAGTTAAGTGGAAATCTCATGCCAGATGTCATCTCTGGCCACTGATTTTGCTTTCTTTCATTCTTTTCACGTGTGCAGTGTGAGACACTTAGGGTTGTGACACACACCTCTCCAGTGAGCATAGGCATGTCTGAAAATGCTGGCACTCATCTGTCTTCATACACAAACTCAAAGTTCTTATACCCCAGGTTTCTTTGTCTCAAGAAACATGTGTTTGGTTTGCTTGGGGTCAAGCAAGGCATGAGTACGTTTTACAAAAATGGACAAACCTGGGCCATGACAAATAACTATAGGATACTCATTTTAAAAAAGACATCCTCACAGATGTCCATTCTGGCATCGCTAGAATGTTGCACTTCGGCCTTTCTGAGCCAGAGTCATGAGGCAAAAATCTGCAAACAGATGGTGTCCCCTCATCTGGTCATCGCATGCAGTAAAGTGTGCGATCTGACAAAACACTGAAATTAATCATTCCCAAACCACCCATTGGGGATTCTCCATTTTCTGGAATACAGTCCCCTTTATGCAGACATGAGTATCTGCCTCTTTTCTCATAATTACCCCAGGAAGAATTAATCTGGGACCTCCTGTACAAAATCTTTCAACTCATCTTGTCATGCTGAAAGGTGGAGCTGAATCTTCAGCTCCAACTGGCAACGCTCGGAATCTTCTCACCAGGCGACCATGAGGTTATTTAGTGTTTATTTCAGTTCCCCATAAGAGCAAAAGTTTCTTGAGCACCAAACAGGAATGAAAACTGGCCACTTACCTGCAGTGCTGGTCTAGCCATCATCTCATCTTGGATTTCTCTGGCTTTGCCTCCATGTTCAGGGAACTGGCCTCAGTTCAGCATTAATCTCAGTTTTTTCTCCCCCGTCAGATTAATGAAAAATTGTCTTACCTCATTGTCTGTGCCAACATCCAGCAGGACAGGGAGACACTGTTGTGGGTGAACTCCACCACAAGCTGTGTACAAAGCAAGCTTCCCCACAGGGATACCCATGCCGTAGCTTCCTAGATCTCCTAAACCAAGAATCCTCTCTCCATCTGTCACCACGATAGCCTAGGAGGATCAAAAGAGATTGTTGTATGGTGTTGGCAAGGCTCTAGAAGCAAAACCAGTCCCACTTTCTTCACACCGATGCCATTTTGCACTGTGCAATGGATATTTGCTATATGACATCAGGCTAATGAGCTGCTAGTGGCAAAGGGATGTTCATTTTGGGGGCAGAGGTAATGTGACTGATTGTAGCTTCTTGCAGGGTGGGAGAGGAGCAGCTCTGCTTGCCAGCACCTCAACTCGTCGCAGAATCCAGCCAGCATGGCTCTGTGCATCCTCAGCTCTACAACCAGAGGCTGGACTAAAGAGACCTAGATTTGATTTTTCCTTTCCTTTTCAGCATAAAGACCTCTGTACAAAAGTGCTTGTGCTTATGAACTGCACCTGTGGAAGTACGGTTGGACTCAATGATCTTAAGGGTCTTTTCCAACCTAAATGGCTCTATGATTGCAAGCAGTAACAAGCTCATGTCTTCACACAGTTGTAGGGTATTTGTGAAGTAGCCAACATCAGATAATCAAAACAAAACTCATCAGCGCAGGCAGCAGTGTGGACTATGGAGGGGATCCCACCCTATGTATTTAATATTAGACCATTTTTCCCCCCCAGATTGTGAGTTAAACAACTGCCATTTAATTCTGTGCAACTGGCCTTTTGCATTTCATCAGTACTGTAATGTGCTAACTGACCAACATCTCTGACCTGTAACGTTAGTTTTTCTTGTTATTGTATCATTTCTTTATGACAAGAAGGGAAATAAAAGCCTGCTTAATGTTGTCCAAACTAGAAGCCTACAGTTGAGCTCTTCAACCCCCATTGTAGACCTTAGGAGGCAAATGACCAAGCAGATGTGACTAAGCTCACACTTTTTAGGTTAACTACACTATTTGTTGGTTTTGTCCCCAGGGTCAGTCACTCTTTGGGGCAGTTCTGAGATCCAGTAAGAACAGGAAGATACTGGAGACCAGTCCCACTGCGGGAGAAAAGCTGTAAATCCAATAACAAATCTCAACTTTCAGCACTGTCCCAGCACTTCAGAGAGCAGAGCTCTCCCAAGTGGTTTATTGACTGCGGGAGACTCAAGTGCACAGTCCAGCTTGGATTTCAAAGGAGAATTCTGCAGAGAAGTTCCTTATTTGCTGATCTGCAAAGTTAAGGCTAAACCTAGGACATAGGACATACACCTTAGTGTATGAGAAATAACAGAAACAGAGGACAAGAAGCTACCTCAACAGATGTTCTTCTTGAGAATAAAGATGCATTGGTTTATTGCTGTGATGAAGAAGCATTTAGTTGTTTAGGAATGGAATAAACCTCTTGCTGCACTGTCCTACTTCAGGCAGAATCGTACTCATTTGTTTAAGTGTCCTTTCTTATTCAACATAAACTATATACACATCCCAAGGCTATTTTCTCTCTTAATCTAAACCACTGTTTGTAACAGCCCAACAGAATCACATTACGTTACGTAGTTCAGGAATAAGCCTCAGGACGGAGGACACGTATCTATTCTGCCTTTTACTACTATTCTGTCTATTCTACCCTCTTCCAAAAACCCCTACTCTATTAGTTTCAAGCATGATACATTTCAGTGTCATAATGCACATAGTAATAGGGACAACCTATATGTAATAGGGGTTATTTTGAAATGGTCCTGCTATATGTAGAGTATTTGTTTTTTTGTTGTTGCCAGTTTCTTGTCACTAGGAGTCAGAATTCCAAAAAGAGAACCTTCAATTAAAAGCTATTAAAATTAAAAGGCTATACACCTGTCCTTAGGCTAGAGGTTGAAAAAAACCTGCCATGGGAAATTCACAATCATGACAGTGATACACTTATGCACCTCCATTTGCGAGCATTTTCCTATTTGTTTTTCCTTCTGAGTCCATGCGAAGTGTTAGCGCTAGGAAAGTCTCCTTTTGGGTGGGCTCCATCTGTTTCTGGGTGTGCGCTCACTTCTTTACCACACCCAGAGGAGGCAACTGGGACTGGAAGGCAGTAATGGGAATAGGGAAAGCAGCAAAGCAGAAGCACATGCACTGATACAGGTTTATACTGAAACAGGCAAAATATAGGAAAAGGAGTTAAAATCCTAACTATACAGAGATTTGGTGGTTTTTTTTTTTTTTTTTTTTTTTTTTTTAAGTAAATTCTAACCAGTCAAAATATTTATCTGGAGCACGAATCCCCTTTCTTCCAAACAAGTAAGTGTTCATGGGCAAGCCAAAAAACTTCTTCATGTACATTGGAATGAAAAAAATTATTCTGCCTTAGATGTGCTGCACTCTATAGGTACCAAAGCTCCTCAAGGTAACACTGAAAATACAGCAGACCAGAAAACACAGCACAGGAGACATTCATTGCTGTCTGTATAAAGGAGAGGAAACTGGATTCACATTTCTTTGTCACTCTTTGGATTTGAAAAATATCAAAACAAAACAAAACAAGAAAACACAAACCCACAGTTTCAGGGGTTACGTGATACACAAGCACAGTAAAATAATGTTTTTAATCGCTCATGTCATGTGGTCAGAACTGAACAAACAGGCCATTAATCTCTGGCTGAGCAGGATAGACCCTTCTAACTTAACTTCTGGTTTAACAACGAGGAACCTGTTTTCTCCTTCCAGCTGAGCTACACATTTTCTTCATGACTCTACACAAATCTTTGGCTAAAAGTTAGTGGTGCAACTTAAGCCAACCACCTAACGGGTTCTAAACATCTTTGATGGCTGATGGAGAGAGAAACCTCCAGAGTTCATCTCCTCCCTCCAGCATCTGGTTTGGGAAGGGATGAAAGGGGTGAATCTCTCTTTGAAGATGCTCATCTCCCTCTCCACTGATCATGCAGAAGTACTCGCAAGCTGAGATTAGACACTAAGTCTCCAAGCAGCTGTTGTTAGCTGAGATCATGGAATCATAGAATGGTTAGAGTTGGAAGGGACCTTAAAGATCAGCGAGTTCCAACCCCCATGCCATGGGCAGAGACACCTCCCACTAGAGCAGGTTGCTCAAAGCCCCATCCAGCCTGGCCTTGAACNGCTGCAATAAGGTCTTCCTGGAGTTTTCTCTTTCAGACTGAACAACCCCAGCTCTCTCAGCCTGTCTTCATAGGAAAGGCACTGTATCACTCTGATTATCTTTGTGGCCCTCCGCTGGACCCATTCCAACAGTTCCATGTCCTTTCTAAGTTGAGGACTCCAGAGCTGGACACAGGACTCCAGGTGGGGTCTCACAAGTGCAGAGTAGAGGGGCAGAATCACCTCCCACGACCTGCTGGTCACGCTTCTTTTGATGCAGCCCAGGATATGGTTGGCTTTCTGGGCTGCCAGCACACACTGCCAGCTTGCACTTGGCTTGGTTGAACTTCATGCCATTTGCACCAGTCCACTTCTCAAGCCTGTCCAGGTCCCACTGGATGGTATCCCTTCCCTCCAGCGAGTTGACTGCACCATGCTGCTCGGTATCATTGCCAAACTTGCTGAGGGTGTACTCTATCCTACTGTCCATGTCTCGGACAAAGATTTTAAACAGCCCTGTTCCCAGTATTGACCCATGAGGAACACCACTGGTTACCAGTTAGACATTGAGCTGTTGACTACAACCCTTTGACTGTGGTAATCAAGACAGTTCCTGGTCCACCAAAATGACTCTGGACCATGGGTCGTATGTAGCTAGCCCAGTTTTGCAATGCCCAAAAAGGAGGCATCCGGCACAGCATGGTGATCCAGAGCACTACCCTGATCTCCAAGCTTCCAAGGCAAAGCAGAGAGGCAAGTGCTGCTGTTGGCATTCCCATTTCTCTGTATTGACTGCACAAGATGAGTCCTTACAGACGAATTGATAATCTGCCTTAAGTACACCATGACTCTGACCAGCCCTATAGGGGATTAATCCTGATAGGGACTCAAGATGCTGCGCTTTGAGGGCGAGCATCCTTTGGAATTAGGGAAAGAGGGGAGGAAGGACGGAAGGTCAGAGCAATACCTAGCACAGCAGCACACTTACCTTCAATAGCAGATATGGTTTTTAAATTCAGTTTGAAGCAGTTTGAACTCATAGCTGCCAGGATGACATCGTACTGCAACACTGTTCTCTATGATTCTCTGCATTTTCTCTGCTCTAGCCAGGCCATGACACAGATTAAGGAACCGGATTAAGGTTCCTTAATTAATTAAGATTAATGAACCAGAGATAAAATTCCTGGTGATTGGAAAAAGGGGAGCATAACCCAAGTATTCAAACAAGGGAAGAAAGAGGACCCAGGAAACTATAGGCCAGTCAATCTCACCTCTGTGTCAGGCAAGATCATGGAGCAGATCCTCCTGGAATCTCTGCTAAGGCACATGGAAAATAACGACGTGAAAGGAGACAGCCAACATGGCTTCACCAAGGGCAAATCCTGCCTGGCAAATTTGATGGCCTTCTATGATACTGCTACAAATTTGGTGGATAAAGGCAGAGCAATGGACGTCATCTACCTGAACTTCAGCAAAGAATTTGACACTGTCCTGCATGACATCCTAGTCTCCAAATTGGAAAGTCATGCGTTCAATGGATGGACCACTTGGTGGATAAGGAACTGGCTGGATGGCAGCATTCAAAGGGTTGTGGTCCAAGGGGCGGCTGGTGACGAGTGGTGTCCCTCAGGGGTCAATACGGGGACCAGTACTGTTTAACATCTTTGTTGAACACAAAGACAGTGGGATAGAGTGTACCCTCAGCAAGTTTGTTGATGACACCAAGCT
>VZRU01012311.1:199415-211837 GCA_013398155.1 Pedionomus torquatus
TGCCCCTCTACTCTGTGCTCCTGAGACCCCACCTGGAGTCCTGTGTCCAGCTCTGGAGTACTCAACTTAGAAAGGACATAGAACTGTTGGAATGGCTCCAGCAGAGGGCCACAAACCAGATTGAAGGAGTGGGGCACCTCTTCTATGAAGACAGGCTGAGAGAGCTGGGGCTGTTCAGCCTGGAAAAGAGAAGGCTCCGGAGAGACCTTACTGCAGCATTCCAGTATTTGAAGGGGGCTAGAGGAGAGCTGGAGAGGGACTCCTTGACTGGAAGTGTAGTGATAGGACCGGGGTAATGGTTTTAAATTGGAAGAGGGGAGATTTAGATTAGATACTAGAAAGAAATTTTTTTCCTGGGAGGGTGGTGAGACACTGGAACAGGTTGCCCAGAGAAGTAGTGGATGCCCCATCCCTGGAATTAAGACCAGGCTGGATGGGGCTTTGAGCAACCTAGTCTAGTGGGAGGTGTCCCTGCCCATGGCAGGAGAGTTGGAACTTGATGATCTTTAAGGTCCCTTCCAACTCTAACCATTCTATGATTCTATGAAAATTAGCAAGGGGAGGCACTGATGAGGGCTATCAGCATTTTATCCAACGTTTCTTTGTAACAGGATTTGTTAGTCGCCTTGGCAGAGACACATAAAACTCATACTCCCACATGAGCATGCTCAGAAATGACTTCTTTAGCTTGTTCTGCTTCTGGCATTTTAGTTCTTTCAGAGCTGCTCAGCTTCGACAGGAAGGGTGGGGGTAGAGGACTCCAGAGCTCGGCTGAGGCTCTGCTGAGCTAAGCAGAGCACCTTTCCAGCCCCTCCAGTCAGAGGATCCATGGCTACAACCCAAATGCCCCACTTCCACAGTAAATGCTGTTGCCATGAAGGATCTACAAAGGAAAAAGTGGGGCAGCATCTCCAAGTATGTTTTTGCTGTCTTTAATGGGACTTACTGGTGCTGGTGGCCAGCCAATCCAAGAACCTGGGTCCCTCCAGGGACTTCGGTGCAGTCCAGGTGCCTCCCTACTTATCTCAAAATCACAAGTATTCCAGTGCCTACCAGTTCAGGCATGGAGCATTCTCTGTACAAACTCACGGGGAACCCTGGGGTCGAAAACAGTGATACCAGTGATATTATCTGCCTTTGTTGTCTGGCAAAGCTGGAAAGTAGATAGTCTGAATCTCTTCCAGGGACCACTGCCCACCCTGTGGCCTGTTTTGGGTGCCAGACGTGGCTGTTTCAACAACAGTCTCTAATCCTTCTGTGCCAGTTTCCCCATCTGCAAAAACATACCTATTAGCTGTAACAAGTTCTGCTCACGGTCCTGAGACAAAAACAAATGGAAATGCTGAGATCTTTGGACAGAGTAAGGACCAAATATCTAGTTTTCATCTATTCTCCATGGTTCCAAAGACAAGGTTATAGGCATATGATTACTTTTTCTGGAAGAATGTTAAATTCCACTCCCCCTCTTTTTTTTTTCTTTTTTTTTCCTTAGAAATGGAAATTGTTTGCAAGATTTTCTCAGCTGCCAAATCTTTGTTCCTAGAAGAAACAGCTGACTGATAGGGCACTGAAGACCTATCAATAGACAAAGAAATTCCCAGGCACTTGTACATTCAGATTGATGGAAGCAGGTGACTGGCAAGACCCATCTTAATTGTTGACTTTATTTCATGCCAGGGACTTGCTCAGCCCTGAGCTCTAGTGAAAAACACAAGATTGCTTTTTGGGTGGGGTGTCAGTAATACGTTCAGCTGCTGGATATCAAACATTATTTGCAGAGTTGCCAGTGTTCTGGATGCTGCATGACTCATTGGACTTGGGAAGGAGGCCTACAAGCCGGTCAGTTACAGATAACTTAAAGAGCTTTAGTACAACTAACAAGATGCAAGTCTGCCACAGAATTCTTCAATACACATATCTTGTTTCTTGCTAGGAACCCTATTCCATACAAATTTATTATCATGCACAATCTTTTTTATTGCCCAAGGTCCTGCTGCCTTTGATAAGCAGGACCTGTGTACTGGGCACTGGTGAGGCTGCACCTTGTGTCCTGTTTTGGGCCCCTCACTACAAGAAAGATACTGAGGCGCTGGAGCCTGTCCAGAGAAGGGCAACGAAGCCAGGGAGGGGTCTGGAGAACAAGTCTTATGAGGAGAGGCTGAGGGAACTGGAGTTTTTCAGCCTGAAGAAAATGAGGCTGAGGGGAGACCTTCTCACTCTCCTAAACCACCTTAAAGGAGGGTGTAGCGAGGTGGGGGTCGGTCTCTTCTCCCAGGTAACAAGCAAGAAATGGCCACAAGAGGAAATGGCCTCAAGTTGGGCCAGGGGAGGTTTAGGATGGATAGTAGGAAAAGTTTCTTCACAGAAAGGGTTATCAAACATGGGAACAGGCTGCTCAGGGAAGTGGTTGAGTCACCATCCCTGGAGGTATTTAAGAGACACATAGATGTTGTGCTGAGGGACATGGCTTAGTAGTGGACTTGGCAGTGTTAATGGTTGGACTTGATGATCTTAAAAGTCTCTTCCAACTAAAACAATTCTATGATTCTATAATAAAGATGTTTTTGACCACATATACATGTGACAGTCTCTGAAGCCCAACCAGGAGCCTGAAAACTCTCTAAGGGAGTATTTCTTGGCTTGTGCTTTTAAATAGGCAATTCTGTAAATAACAACAAGCAATTCCATTCAATATCCCATTTTCTACCAAGCTTATTGTAATTTTCCAGTCCACAAAAGACATGCACATACCTTTATGTTTTCTTCAGGCCAAGAGTTAAGCATTGTTGCAATATGGCCTTTGTCATGGATGGTGATAAACAACCCCCTAAGAAAAAAAAAAAACAAAAAAGAAGCCTTGTCATAAAATTAGTAATTCTAAGATAAAATGAAACTTGAAAATGCATGGAAATGAGCTACTGAGCACAAAACCAGACTGTTCACTGGCATAGAAATGAGACCTCAAGAGACTGCTAGTAACAAGTTTAGCTCTTATTTGAAAACCCTATGGCTTGAGATCTTTAAAGGCAACTCCACTCAACAGTCACTGGTGTTGCACATTTTACTCCTGTGAAACATCTTTGCTTCGGGGAGCAAACTGTTTTAGTGCAGAAGAGCCTTCTCATTAAAATAATTCTGATAAATGCAGGGGAAGTTGATGATTTTACCTTAAACCCTGCTACACGTTCTGTCCCGGGGAGCTTACTGCTGCCAGTTCAAACAGTGAAAGCATGATCCTTCTCACCCAGCTACTAACGTCAATGATATGGGTAGCTATTGCAGAGCTGGGCATTTTGGGTCCCCTCTCCAGTAAACAGAGATCTGACTGGATCCGATTGGATCAGCATCTGCCACGGCATTTGCTCTGACCAAGCCAAACCTGCCCTTGCAACATCATTTTTTTCCAGAATATTTGACCCCAGTTTCTGACACTTGCATCCACTGAATGAAAAACATCAAAAACTATTAGAAGTGAAACAGAAGATTAAATGTTTGGATGAAACCTCAGGATAAAGTATTCACATGGACAGCAGCATACCTGATTGCCCTAAGACTAATGACTTCCAAACAAAAAGGTCTTTATTGTTTTAACAAAAATGTCTTCTTTTTAATAAAATTAGAAACTAGAAACATGTTGTAGACTTGTGGCTTATTTTTCTTCTCTTTGCTGTTATTACCAAAAATACTCATCATCACAGGGATTCTGATAATACCCAGGACAGCGTTATTCACATTGGCTTATCTCTGCTCAGTTATTCTGGCATTTTTTGAAGCTCTGTTTAGGCAGTGCTAACCTCGAAGAAGCAACTTCCTCCATAGGTGTCTCAGGGCAAACTGCTTATGTTGCTCAGATTGCTCTCTAATCAGCACAAACCAAAGGCCCTAACTTTATGACTCCTATTAGCAGGAGGAAGTACACATGTTCCTTGCTTTCTCACCTGCTCACACCAGCAGGAATTGTATCAGTGATTCATATCATCTGGAACAAAAAGAAATGCATTTTTCCTGCTGAATTCTCTCTCTGTTATTGCTGAGCCCCAGTGAAGTTCAGATTTGGTCACAGTTTGGGGTTCTAATATGAAAATAGCATGTGTATGAGATGAGTACTGGGTTCAGTTCTGGGCTCCTCACTACAAGAAGGACATTGAAGTGCTTGAGTATGTCCAGAGGAGAGCCACCAAGCTGGTGAAGGCTCTAGAGAACAAGTCACATGAGGAGAGGCTGAGGAACTGGGCACGTTTAGTTTGGAGAAGAGGAGGCTGAGGGGAGACCTCACTGACCTCTACAACTACCTGAAAGGAGGTTGTAGAGAGGTGGGTGTTGGCCTCTTCTCCCAAGTGAATAACGACAGGACCAGAGGAAATGGTCTGAAGTTGCAGCAGGAGAGGTTTAGGCTGGATATTAGGAAGAATTACTTCACCGAGACGGTAGTCAGGCACTGGAATGGCCTGCCCAGGGAGGTGGTAGAGTCACCATCGTTGGAGGTATTTAAGAAACTTTTATATGTGGCACTTCAGGACATGGTCTAGTGGCTGAGATTGGGTTTTTATTGGTGGGTGGGTGTGAGTTGTTTGTTTTGTCTTTTGTGTCTGGTTGGACTCAATGATCATGGTTCCTTCCAACCATGAAGATTTGGTGAATCTCTAAAATGTTAGCTAGAAAAAAATCTCATTTTTAGAGGAGGCTGAAAAGAATTTCCATTGTAAGTCTGGATGAGTGATGAGTAATCAGACATAATTGGGTTAATCTCTATAGCAAGGTCTTCTCTCTTCTATGGGGGAAGATATCTTCCCACAGTCGACTGTGGGAATACTTAAGAAAAAGTCCTTGGCTTTGAAAAGAAAAAAAAGTGCTGACTTCAATCCTGATCAAGTCTCAATCACACAGAAAGATCAGAAATGCAAAATAAAAAGGAAAGTAGTGATTCACTTATTCAGCATTATTCTTTAACACTGTGCCCAGTCACCAAAGAAATAATCTCATACACAGGTCCTATCTCAAAGGCAGTATTCACAGATGTTAATCTTCATAAAAAAAAAGGGATACTCTACTGCTGCCATCTATGTTTAAAGAATTATTAACCAAGAATTAAGAGCATGAATTAGTAACATGATTGCAGATACTCCAAGGTATGAAATGTTTTTAAAAACAATGCTGTTGTTTTCATGTAACACTTTCCATACATAATAAAGACACCTATTACTTCAGTGCCCAGCAGTGTCTCATACATTCAGATCTCTGCAGTGCTGAAGGGAGTTTATCAGCTATTTAGCCAAAGAAGGAAAGAAAGAAAGACATTCCGTGCTCACAGGAGAAGCTGAAACCCAACTGCCTGCCTACTGCCCTGTGGCTCGATGAAGTGTGAGCTGATTCATGCAAAGGGCAGAGGGCAGATACCCACTGCCTCTGAAGAGCTCCCGATTCTGATCATTCTCTCAGGAGGGCTTCTTTCCAATCCCTGCTCCAGATCTGGCACTAGAGAGAATTCAGCCTGGGTCTTCCAAAATCCGATGGTTGCTCTCACTATTATCAGAATTACAGAATCACAGAATTGTTAGAGGGGGAAAGGACCTCTGAGATCACCAAGCCCAACCATACACAAAACCACTACACACTCCCTAGAATCTTGGCCACTAGACCATGCCCTGAAGTGCTACATCTACATGTTTCTTAAATATCTCCAGGCATGGTGACTCCACCACCTCCCTGGGCAGGCTGTTCCAGTTCCTGACCACCCTCTCAGTGAAGTTCTTCCTAACATCCAGTCTAAACCTTCCCTGCTGCAACTTCAGTCTATTTCCACAGCTCCTGTCATTATTCACTTGGGAGAAGAGGCCAACACCCACTTCTCCACAACCTCCTTTCAGGTAGTTGTAGAGGGCAATGAGGTCTCCCCTCGGCCTCCTTTTCTCCCATCTAAACATCCCAGCTCCTTAGGAGAAGGACTCTCACAGCTGTTGTCATGGTATGTTTTGCCTAAGGAAGGCTTATTTGTGCAAGGTAGAGATCTGAATACTGAGAGTGACAGGCTGGTCTGTGTGGACTCGTGGTAAATAAGAAACATCCAAGCAGATTAAAACCAATTAACTCGAATATTTGGAGGAAAAGATGCAGCCTAAGCATTTTGAAAAGGGAATTCAACAGATGCTGCCTTTATCATCATGCCTTCTCCATCTCTCTTGGGATCACATTTGATAAATTGCTTCTCAGAAAAAAAGACGATGAGGCAGTTTTATTTTAATCTCCTTGGGACTCAATAAAAATAATTCAATTAAAATAAGAAACTAAAAAGACAAATCTTTTTGATCAAGTCACATACCACGGGCACCGTGTGGGGCAAACACACATCCTGGTTTTCTGGACCAGAACACTCACCTGTGTCCAGGATCCTGCCATTCTACATGGGCTTAGTCATTGTCTGTCTTTATCCCCACCCCCAAGGGAAGCAGCTCTCATGTATGGGAGTAAAAATACAAGACATAGAGCTGAGTAAATATTAACTGCCCCAGCAATGTCAAGCCAGAATGTACACACTTGCCACTATTTCTGGCTAAACAGTAACCTTCAGAGAGCGGTTACCTTTGTGGCCATAATTCAGAGTGGGGAGTGCTCCCACCTGCACTCATTAGGGGTTCAGAGCTCCAGTCTTATATTCAGTCTATTAACATCACAGGTATCACTACAGCTGCCTGCCGTTAAGGTGGAAGTCAGACTAGATTTTATCGTGTCACTGAGCACGATGGTAAGGTTCCAGGAAACTTTGAGGAGAGCTACAACTTCTTAATTTGTTAGTGAGGCCATATTTCTAGCTGGATTTCACCAAGTCAAGTCAAGCTACCCAAACCAGACTGCAGTGTCCTTCAGACTGGTTGCAGAATCTGTCAAAGGGGTTGGATATGTTCACCTACACCACACTTGAGCTTTTCTTATCCCTAAGACAGGAGCATTTTATTTTCTTTATTTTCTTTTCTGATTTTGTTCTGGCTGAGTTTATGGAAGTGCTCCAGGAATTACAAAGCTACACAGCTTACCACGTAAGCCGTGGGAAGGATCCTGCTGTGGTGCTCAGTACTGGTTAGATCTTGGCCATCCTGATGATGTTTTCAAAGATGCACAATAAAGACGATCCCAAAATTCCAAGGTTCCTTTTAGAAAGATTTCAGGGGATATTTCAAAAGGGAGGCAGGACACATTTGATACCCAGAAGAAGCAATGCCAGACACTGGTGATGGCTTTTTAGAATAACCTTTGTTTCTTTTAGACATTTGGGAAGGAACAAGTTTTAACATGTCTCAGGTATTAGGAAATAAAAATATTCTTTAATGCTTTCATTCAACGAGCTGTTACTTTTTCAAAAAGGCAAAGTAGCATTCCCCCTTCTGATCTTCGAGGCTGGCAATGTCCTCAAACCAGGACAGATGGAGCCAGGAGTACTATCTCTAAAGCACTATTGCTTATTTACAGTGAATGTGCAAAGCTTCATTTCCCAAAACTCAGAGGGGAGTGAAAAAGCTTATGCAACTTCTTTCCTCACAGCTCCAGATATCTCCTCACTTCCCTTCTTCCCAGACGACTCCCTCCTTAATAGCTTTTCCTTGGCGACTACCAGTGCTTCTGTGGCTGTGTCTGCAACCTTCCTGGTGGCGTCTCACCCCACTTTTGTAGCCTACAGCTGCCTCCAATACACATTCAGGCAGAAATCCAATGCAATACATGCCTTTGCTTGATCAGGCTCTATGCAGAACCTCTTTGGCCAATGCTGTGCTCCCCTTACAGTCTTGTCCTGTGCTGTGGTTTGGGGTAGTGCTCCTACAGCTTCAGTTGCCTGTTTACATTTATACAATTAATGTCCCCTTTACACTTACATAATTAACAAGCAGCAATTATACCCACCAACTTTACCACCCTGGTCAAAAATGACCGAAGAGCAGAACAGTTCTGCACACTAACATGATGCAAAAGGACCCTACTGCTTCACATATATTTCTCTTACTCAGATAGAACCATAATTGTATGATATTTATGTCCTCGTGGAGGAAAAGAAACATTGCTAGAAGGATCTCAAAAGCTCCTAAGCCAACATGACTTGAAAAGCACAAAAAACCCCCACTGAAGCAGTGCAGCTTCATCCTTCTTTTTCTCCCTTACTCTTCTAAAAGGAATACTCTGAAGAAAAACATACCTGCCTAGTAAGGGAAGAATGTATTTGAAGAGCATTATCCAATATTTACAGATACTGCAATGGTCAGGCTTACTCAGGTGTGGTGGCTTTGACCATGGCTGCAGACCAGATGACCCCCAAAGCCGCTCTATCACCCCCCTCCTCAGCAGGATTGGGGAGAGAAAATATAATGAAAGGCTCAAGACAAGGACAGGGAGACCACTCAGCAATTACTGTCACAGGCAAAACAGACTTGACTTGGGGAAACTAAATTAATTTGTTGATAATTAGTAATAGAATAGAATGAAAAATAAGAGCAAATCTTAAAAACACTTTCCCCTCACCCCTCTCTTCTTCCAAGGCTCAACTTTACCCCCCATTTCTCCTCCTCCCCTTGAGTGATACAGGAGGATGGGAATGGGGGTTGTGGTCAGTTCGTCACATTGTCTCTGTTACACCTTCCTCCTCAGGAGGAGGACTTCTCATGCTCTCCCTCTGCTCCAGCGTGGGGACCCTCCCACAGGAGACAGTTTTGCGCAAACTTCTCTAATGTGGGTCCTTCGCATGGGCTGCAGTTCTTCATGAGCTGCTCCAGCATGGGTGTGTGCCACGGGGTTACGGGTTCAGGAACATGGGGGAAGCTTCTATCAGCTTCTCACAGAGGCCATCTCTGTAGAACCCTGCTGCCAAAACCTTGCCACTCAAACTTGTTGCATCAGGGTTTGGTATAATACATGGAGAACACAAAGTGTTCCAAAGCAAGTTCCATATGTTTCTGCACAGCTGTCAGCCCATCAGTCCTGTTTACTGGATCTCAGAAAAGAAACATCAGATGTCTTCTTTAACGGGCTACCAGTCTTTGTCCTATGTAATTACTTGTTACTGAGAAGAGGGACTGCTGAAGAGAGGTCAATTAAAATAATAGCTATGGTCCCTGATTCTCCAGATAGTTGCATGCTGCTTGTCATCTAACACAAGACCAGTGCTTGCAAGGAGTCTGGCTCCTTGGGTGTCTGCAATGAATTACAAGACTAAACCATGAACATAGCAAGAGGCCTCAGAGTTTTCTTTCCACTTATTAGCTTTTAGTCTGTGGCCTAATCCAGGGAAATTGCCACACAAGTGAGGAGAGAATAAAGACTACTGGCTACAAGGAAGGCTGAGGGACTTGTGTCATTTTAGTCCAGAGAAGAGAAGTTTGAAGGGGGATCTATCAACACCTAAAAATACTTAAAGGGTGGGTGTCAAGAGGAAGGGGCCAGTCTTTATACAGTGGGGCCCAGTGAGAGGGCAAGAGGTAACAGGCACAAACTGGAACATAAGAAGTTCCATCTAAACATGAGGAGGAACTTCTTCACTTTGAGGGTGGCACGGCACTGAAACAGGCTGCCCAGAAAGGTGGTGGAGTCTCCATCTCTGGAGATGTTCACAACGTGCCTGGACAAGTTACTGTGCAACCTGCTCTGTGTGGACCTGCTTTGGCCAGGGAGTTGGACTAGATGATCTCCAGAGGTCCCTTCCAACCTCATATCATTCTGTGATTCTGTGGCTGGGTTAGCATTAAGAAAATGAACAGAGTTGCAATACTCACATTAGATAGGCAAGCATCATGACTCAGTGTTTCCATCTGGATAGGAAAGGCTCATTCTAAGAACAAAAATGCTCAGGACAAAAGTTAAGCATCTCCACTCACAACCTGAGGCAATGAAATCCTGCTTACAGAAAAGTCTTTTTTGTTTTGACTTAGTAGGGCCTGGACTTCCCTTAGAATGAGTAGAAAGTCCATGGGAAGTCATTGCTTAAAAAGTAATAAACAGAAGTGCTAAAAAAAAAAAAACCAAAACCAGAAGAGATGAGTCAGATCTCTGCCAGCATCCGAGCCTGCACAAGGCCGCTGTTACGCAACGACAAAGACATTGTAAGACAGTGGTCAGGAACCTACACTGAGACAGGAGGCTGCAGGAAAGGGCTCTGACAGGGACAGCACAAGCTGACCTTCTGCAGTGATCAAAACCATTGCCTTACATAAAGGTAGGATGCTCTGGGGAAGCTTTGAGCAAGACATTGTCATCCCTGGAGGTATCTGAAAGACAGGAAGACAAAGTGTTTAGGGACCTGGTTTAGTACTTTTTTTTTGTCAGTGTTAGGTGATCTGAAAGGTCCCTTCCAACCTAGTCAAGTCTATGATTCTATGATTCTGAGACTGACAGTCACATTGATGTTTACCTGGCAAAATTATCTTCACGCTCAGGAAAGAAAAAGACAAGCTGACTTGTCACCATAGAAGGATGCTGACCTCTGCTGCGTGTTGCTCTGTGCTCTTTGGAGTTTGGTTGAACTTTGCCCCAAGCCCAGATGACTGGGAGGTGTTTCGGCTGCCCCCAGCTGCAGCAGCAACACGTGGGAAGGAGGGATCAGCTGATGGCCTTTCATTGGCCTTCACTGCATGGTAACCACAGCAAACCGTCACTGCTGTGCCAGATGAACAGGCTGGAGGACCCACTTCGGATTCAAAGTCAGTCTGTGCTAGAGATGTAGTAAAATGTGGTTACAGTAAAGCCCTACATTTGGTTTTATTTATTTACACTTGCAGGACTCATACACAAATTGACAGGTTGAGCAATACGAGCCTCAAGAGACATTTCCAACAGCTGCACCCCTGGTTTTGATTTTTTTGGTTCAGGTCTCTGCCAGAACAGGATAAGAGTCTTCAGAATAGCAAAATAAACTTTGAAATTGCTTGGCTCTTTTAGGGAGCTTGAGATTAGAAATGCCTGTGGGCTACAGGCTTTGGAGAGAAAGTATGTGCCAGCATGCACTGATTTGTCTAAATACTGTACAATTAATCATCAAATTGGACAAAATTTCTGTGGTCATCTCTCAGCTATTTTTACAGATTTGTTTATAATAAAAACTAAGAACTTTCTGTTGTTTTAGATTATCTCCTTTGTTAATTGTAGGATGCTGAACAGCACTCTGAGGTAGTGACAAAAAAATAATAGAAACTAGAATGAACTATTAAAGGAATCTATACCAAGATTTATAAGGTAATACCCTATTACGTAAGTGTGCAAAGAGATTTAATTTCACATAATCTGCAAGGTGAATAATTGCATTAATATTATAAATGTCCTAAAAGTTGTTACCATATATTTTAAGGAAGAAAACCAAAATTCAGTGTGGGAGCCAGAAGATGCGGTCTCCAAGGTACAGTAATGAACGATTCACTATCCATGCCAACCCCCCAAGCCCATGCAGGGAAATCTCCACAACCCTAAGGAAAAGCAAGCAGCTAAGCTGTAGGAACCTGCCAAAGATCAGGAACTGGGAGATTTCAATGAGCACATGTGAGTGATTGCTCCTAAATGCAGGCAGCAATGCACACAGGCTTCGGGGGAAGCTGCAGCCCTCCCAGTTCTTTCGCACAGTCCAAATCGTGCCACAGCAGGAAGGTTCAGATCAGAGCCTAAAGCAAAGCTTTCAGATCCATCTCCTAGCCTGCCAAGTTATTAACACCCAGCACTATTTTTAGTAAGTTCTTGTCTTTTTTTATTTTTTTCCCCAGGAAAAGGGAGCTTATACAATCACTCTGTGTCCTCTCTTACCTGCTAGTTCATTTCAAGCAATTTTATCAGAAAGGCAAAGGTCTCAAAGATGTTTGTTCCTACACCCTTTTGTGGAAAACACTGTTGAGATAAAGGGAAAACATAATGGGGTTCATGTCCCCACCACTCTGGGGAGGGGAACACAGACCTTCCTCAGACAATTATTCTCATAGCTGGCCAAAAAGATAGCTGACAGCTCAGTACACCATGCTCTCCTTCACGCCTAGATCCTACTAAACCCTCACTAGCCCAGCCCTCACACAGCCTCTGAGCCCTCCTGGGCTGCAGGACTAAGCAGAAGGCAGAGAAAAGGAGGAAAATGCTGACTATAGAGGAAACCAAATGAAGAAAAAAAAAAAAAAAAGGAATGGAAGGAAGCCAGAGGGGATGGCAAGCAGAGCAACCAAAGCTGTGCCAGCTGATCCCTAAAGAAGAGAAAAAGGAAGGGAAGAAGCATGGGCTGGCATGGGCAGCTACGGTGGAGAGCTGGTGGATATACAGAAAGGATGAAAGGGATGTGCAAGGGAACGGGTGGTCTTGCAAAGGGGATGTGTTAGGAGAGAGTGGACAGAAATCAAGAGGAATCCTGTATTCATTGGTTCTGCTAGTCAGGAAACAGCCTAAATAACTCTTCTTCTCCGGGGTGGGGTGGGGGG
>VZRU01012311.1:218531-238116 GCA_013398155.1 Pedionomus torquatus
AGGTGTGACCTCACCAGTGCTGAGTACAGGGGGACAATCACCTCCCTACTTCTGCTGGTCACACTATTTCTTATACAAGCCAGGATGGCATTGGCTTTCTTGGCCACCTGGGCACACTGCTGGCTCATTCAGCTGCTTGTCTACATGAACCCCCAGGCCCTTTTCTGCCAGGCAGCTCTCCAGCCACACTTCCCCAAGCCTGTAGCTTGGTTGAGGTTCTTGTGGCCCAAGTGCAGGACTTTGCACTTGGCCTATTTGAAGCTCATTTGTTCTTGTTGAAGCTCACAATGTAGGATCTACCTACCTGACCCAGACGATTGCACAGATGCATGGCACAAGGCTGGTGGAAAGGAGAAGTGAATAACCAGGGAGAGATTGCAGAAGACAGACTGCAAAGCTGTGCGTTTCAGCCATAGGATCTGAAGCTGCACAACTCTGCAGGAAATCTCCCTTAAGTCCGAGCCACCTTGAGCATCAGGCATCACACCAATACACAATTCAGACCTTATTACCATGGGACACTGCCTCCAGCCATGTACTTTGAACTTGACAATGTGAATACACCTGGGTCCTGTCATAATTGTTATAGAATGTGTGAAGATGAAGGTGGCAGCAGATTTTTTGCAACAAAACCACAAGACCCCGAGACACAAACTTTGGAGGAGCAAAACATGAGAAGCTCCCAAAAAGTGACCATATTTGCCTACCCTAGTCTGATTCTCCTCCTGTTGCAGATAGGGTCTGTGGCTAGGAAGACTTCTCTTTGGAAAGAGTTGCTCTTCTCCTGTGCTTATTTACTGCAGTCGGATCACAGAAGACAGAGATTTTGTCAGGGTTCTGATGGTAAGTATGATAGAGCTGAAATTTCTTGGTGCTTCATCTGTACTTACGGAATATACAATAATGTCTTTTTTATTATTTTCAAAGTACAAAATACAATATGACACTGTACTTTGGCCTGAAAATTTTAGTGCTTATTGCATGACTTTGAATAAACAAAAATTGGTAACTCAGCAGACAGCTGTCTGAAAAACAAGATAGGAAAAATGTTATTCAACACAGACACCTTCCAGCAAAAACTTCACAGCTTTTAGGGTGAAGAATGCCACTTTTAATAATTTGATGGTTCCACTTCTCTTCCAGCTTTTCTAAAAACCTGAGTTTTCATCACGTAGGAAAAGACTGAGGCCACACGGAAAAAGAAAAGTCTGCTTGGAGAATTTAAAGCCACTCCTGAAGAGAAAGTNGGACAGTGCCAGAATGCCATTTTTAATAATTTGATGGTTCCAATTCTCTTCCAGCTTTTCTAAAAACCTGAGTTTNTAGGGTGAAGAATGCCACTTTTAATAATTTGATGGTTCCACTTCTCTTCCAGCTTTTCTAAAAACCTGAGTTTTCATCACGTAGGAAAAGACTGAGGCCACACGGAAAAAGAAAAGTCTGCTTGGAGAATTTAAAGCCACTCCTGAAGAGAAAGTCAGTAGGACTTTGGGGAAGAGACAGGAGCCCGCTGGGGCAGAGGGGCTCTGCCTGGCCCACCAAGCAGTAGCAGGGACACTATGGGCATCACCAATGAGCAGGCCAAGAGCTGCATGTTTGCAAGTCTTTTGTCCCCAGTAGCTCTTTTCTACTGGTAAACAGAGAAAACCTGTGTTTTAAGACTGCTGACTGCGCAGCTTTTCAAAAGTAAAGAAAAGCAGGTGTGTGAGCTCATTTGGAGAAGATATATCTGCCAGCAGATGCTGGAGCCCTCACCTGGGAGGAGAACTCTGGACACCAGCCCCGTAGAAGCAGAGGTAAAACCTCTACCCTTAAGAATTTATACTTAGTGATCAGGAAGGGTAAAAGGCATTGAGCCCTGCCTGACAGCAGTATCTGGCAAACAAAATCTGCAGCCATGCGGACACTGATAAATGCCTTCTGATGAGAGAAGCCCTTCTGGACCTCATAGGACTATTTTCAGATGCTCTTGCACAAGAGCTGCTTTGTAAGCAAGTTACTCATGCTTTAATCTTTCCAGGCTCAACCTTCAAATGTAAAGCCAAGCACTAATGGGGCTGAGAAAGATCTCAACTCAGGGAAGAAGTTCATTGTGTCCACAAGTCATTAATTGCTGCTGCTGTGGCAACAGAAAGACTGCATAGTATTCTGTGGACTTCCCTCCTCACCAGAAGCTCTGCTGTATGTGCATGTCCACCCATGTTGGAACACCATGAGGTGTTTTCCAACTGAGATACCTCATCTCCCTCGTCTGATCAACAGTATTAAATGTGACAGTTTGGATGAAAAGGTAATTGCTGCAGTAAATATTCATCCAATTCCACATTACCCCAAGAGTTGGGCTGGGAGGCACAGCGCTCCAGAGGACAGATTTAGAAAGGCTTTGATTCATTGGGGAGATGAACCCAAACCAGCTGGACAGAGTTCACAGCAGGACACGTAGCGAGGAGAAATGCTAAGTGCAATTATGGAATGGCACGTATCTGGTGGGGTAACTGTGTCAAAGAAAAGCTTCACAGGGAGAAGATGACAAATGGCATTACAGTGACCAGGCCACTCAGATAATGCCAAAAAAGGCGAGGGCATGTTGGGACATCCTAGCAAAAGCTGAAATCTAACTGCTCCAGTCTCTCCTTGGCACTGCCAGAGCTCCATGGTGAAGTGGTACTCACTCTTCTGTGGTGCATTTCAGAAGAAATGTAGCCAAACAGGAGACTCCAGAGTGGGGCAGCCTGAACAGAACAACAAGAACTACAGGCAAGAAAACCACCTGTATGGGCATGAAAAAGCTGCTGTAGAGAGGAAGACATTGGCAAAGAACGTTCAGGTTCAGGTACTAAGGGGAAACTGCTATCTACTTATATGAGAGTTAAGTACTGGAATGGGCGACATAGGGTAGCTTTATTGAAGGTGTAAAATAAAACATAATCACTCGATGAACAAAATTATATGATAAGGCTTCCTGTGACAGCAAAGTTAACTGAATGGCTTGGACATCCTCTCTAGCTGTAGGTGGCACATTCTCCCTAAAACAACAGTAAAATGTATTTACGTGGGGGTTATTTTGTTTTAAAGACCATCTGATACAAATAAAATTAGGTTAGAAGCATCAGCTTTTCAGACTTCCAGTGCAGCTGAGGATAATAAACATGGGAAGAGCTAGAAATTCAAACTTAGATCTTAATTCCTGAGCTTCCCAAATCTGCAGGTCCCCATGTTTTAGCAGAAATAACCCTGAACTAAGTGTCTTAAGGGATGGGTGTGAAGAAAAAAGGGGCCAGTCTTTATACAGTGGTGCCCAATGAGAGGACAAACTGGAACATAAGAAGTAAACACGAGGAGGAACTTTGTCACTTTGAGAGTGGCAGAGCACTGAAACAGGCTGCCCAGAAAGGTGGTGGAGTCTCCATCTCTGGAGACGTTCAAAACCCACCTGGACAAGTTCCTGTGCAACCTGCTCTAGGAAGACCTTATTTGGCAGGGAGGTGGACTAGATGATCTCCAGAGGTCCCTTTCAACCCCAGATCATTCTGTAATTCTGTGATTCTGTGTCTTGCAGGCCACCTCCTGATGTATATACTATGCTCCAGAAGAGAAAATATATACTGCAAGACAGTAAGATTGACAAAAACCCCATGTATGAATGCTTCTCATTTTAATCTCATCACTGTACATGACATAATAGCTCTTTTCTTTTTGCAACAAAACCACTCTTTTGCTAAAACAACCCTCATTAAAACCAAACCTGAGGCTAGGCTAGAATTCACTCTACATCTTCAAGGAAAAAAACTCCCCACCATAGGAAATTCAGTGTGCTAAGGGCCTGATAGCTTGTCCTTTCCTGTGGAAGCCACCAGCAGGAATCCAGAATAGCTCCAAGCCCAAGTTTGGCAGCAGAACTGTCCGAGTATGAGAACAGATGTTCTTACCACATCTGTAAAATACTGTGGTTTTAAAACATGAGGAAGAAGAGAACTACAGAAAAGGGAATTCTCCAACAGCAACAACTGCAGAAAGAGTCCTGCATATAGAAAGCAAACCCTGCTTTCCTGAGGATAACATCAGGAATAGAAAATAAAGCAAAACTCCCAAATATAGTTTTAACTTCTTGCAAGGTGAAGGCAGGCTGAAGGCAGAGACACAGTGGCTGCACAGCAGGAATTGTGGCTGTGAATCTCGATTAGCTGAGAACTGGCAGTGTTCTCTTCCCTGCCTGACAGCGCTTGCAGCTCAACACCTGGAGATACAGTCTGGGCTTTCCTATCCCTACTAATTTTTACTCCAGCCCAGAAAAAGTGTCCTCCCCTTGTACAAAGGACAATTCCTTCTCTGGTTTCCCCATATGCACTGAGGAGGAGGGGGTATGATTAAAGCTTAGCTAGATGAATGGCTTCACCACAGGCCAGCAGATCCAGTGGTCGAGTATCAGGGAACAGAACACAATTACTTGGGATAGGTACATGCCAAAAAGCCATCCTGAGGAGCAGCTCATGTGAAGAAATTGGGGCTTTACTAGAAATTTTGATGGCAAACAGCAGGCAAGCATGTTTGCCAAGATGATCTTATCAATAATGCTATTCATTATCTGCCTATGCAGCCCTTACATCTTGGAGATCTGCCTCAGGGTCCCCAGTGTGACCTCGAGTCAGTTAGTAGAACTTGCCTCAGTTTCCCCATCTATCGCACTACTCTTAGCTGAAACTGCAGTTTAACCTCAAGCTTGTGAAACACTTTTAAACGAGTATTACTCTATTCTTTTACTTTGCATATTTCTATAGCAAAAGCTGAAGTTTTTATCTGCCTACTGGTACATTTCAAGGACACAGAAAATAAAAAGCTGGCAGAGACAACTGAACCTTACCATTGAATTTTCAGGCTAGGACTAAAATGCATTTCAAAATGCTAATGAGGGCTTTATCTAAACATTAATCATTAAAAAGAATTATGCAGAACACGGCCTTCCAACATGGTACACAGTGTTTAATGTTGCATGAATTGACACGGTAACTGCTCTGGGCAGCGAGGAAGGCACTGATGCAGAGCATCACGTCCTGCGAAAAAGACTCTTGCAGGGTGGTTTGTGAAGCGCCCACAAAAGTTCAAAATCAGCACAATGTATCCCAAATTCAGCAATTACTCCAATGTCAGCACTACAGAAGGCACTCGGTGCTCCTGAGACAGCAGATGGGGAGGGCCACAGCCCTAAGTTCACAGAGGCGTATGGAGCGAAGTTGCACAGACTGTAGAGCACTGTTTGAGAACAAAACCACTCTGTTCGCCGGTTATAGGAAGAAGGCAGAGCTATTCTCGACTCCCCAGCTCATCATCAAATGTACACACACGAAGCTGCTTGCTGGTCCATCTCTTGATGAGGGATCAGGTTTTAGGTGTTTTGGGCCACCCACATAAAGATGGTCTGTCGGTACAGAGGAAACATCCACAGGGAATTAAAACAAGGGGAAAGAACAGCCTTTTCACTCACCGTGGTCTCCTGAAGGCCAAACCGTACTGCTGACAAGCCAGGCCAACTGTTGGGGTGTAAACGATGGGCATGAATCTCTCGATGTCGGAGGTCAACACTCGATAAAAAAGCTTCTCATTCCTGTCTTGTAATGTCATAAGAACAATGTACCTTAAAAGTAAAATGAAATAGGTAAGTATCAGTATTTATGGATGTTGGCAGTTTCATAAAAAGCAGTGGCTGGCTCCTCAGTTCTCCCAAGCCCTGACGCTCCTCAATTCTGCATCACGAGCAGATACACGGAACAGAATATCCGAGAACCTGACGGGCTCCACCACCCTCACTGACAGCTCACAAAGACTTGGTAGAGCTGGAACTACTCAGACTCGTGTGTACCTTCAGAATTTCAGAATTAGCATCAGAAACAACTGCAATGGAGAAGGTACAATTCAGAGCTACCTGGGACAGAACCGGACACCATTACTATTATCAGAATTTATTACACAATCTAGAAGATGAAATATGCATATATGCAAATGTTAATATGCACATTTCAAAGCACTGTCTTTCTTAAAATATGTCTACAAAACCGCCCTCTCCATTATCCCGCATTCTCAATTATTTAATCAGTAAAACTGGAAGGATAGTTAAATTCCATCTTTGAAAAAAAAAATAAGACAAAGCTGTTAATTTAGAAAATAAAATTGTTAAATCAACTTTGTAGTATTAGTGTTGTCCAGTCTTACACCTGCATCACTGGGTTTATATGACCACTTAGTGACTTAGAATATGTTACATTTCTCCAAAGATTTTTTTTTTCTTGAAAACGCTTTGTTGGCTAAGACTGAACTTGTCAAAGTGAAGCCAGAAAAATGAAAAACTTGAAAAGTAAAAAGAGATTGGAAATGACTTTTTGTCTGAGAAACTCATACGAACAAACTCCCTTTTGTGCTCAGCACCCCACTCTTGCAGTGTGGCTTCAAAAAGGCATCACACACCGCCAACAATATAGACTATAGAGATATAACAATATAGAATTTGCAAGATCAGCGCAAGCATTTGTGATAGAGAAAAAAACCAATGCAATTGCTGTACAGGGGACAAGCCCTGCTGCCTCAGTCTCCAGATCGATGGCAGCTGAGACAGATGGAGATGCAAACGCTACCATCCGTCACACCAGGAGTCAAACACCGTCTTCCATCAATAACCATGATAAACAATACTGGACTCAATGCAAGCTCAGGAACAGAAACATTAGTCAATATACATCATTGGTTCTGGCTTCTCACTTTTTTCCTACCAGCTGGCAGGTTCTTCCTGTTCCTCCATGCAGTATTTTAGTGACGGTACAGATGAGTGCACAGACAGGCCCATGCAGTACATGTTTTTGCTCTACCCCCTGTTCTCTGGGGTAGGGACTGCCATTTCATCATGCACATCACCAAAGCACAGCAAATTGCCAGGCTTGTACCAGAGCTCTCAAGTAATGTGGTGGTGGAAAGAAGCAGTACCAGGGCTATTTTGGGACTGGGATGGCGTGTGACTGTGGTGAAGGCAGACAGGCCAGAATAGACTCTCCCGGTGCTGGGGAATATGGATAGTTGGAAAAAAGTGACTCTGAGGGAAACTTGTGAGCCTTGAAGCAGGAACCTTTAAAGGGCTTTAAAGAACTGAAAATTAAAACACAAAGGGACAGGAAATAAGATGTTTTTGACATACCTGTCTAGATCATTAGATTTGTTCTCAAAGTTTTTCACCACACGGAGGACTTGAACGTCTTGGCTCAAGAAGCAAGGAGGAAGGAGGCCATGAATTCCCAGCTGCAACCTCTCTTCAAGAGTAAAAGCCATTCCCTGGGAAGAAAAGAGGAAGGCACATTCAAATGGCACAAAATGCACTATCAGACAGGATAACCAAGAGGAAAGCAAGCAACAGCACGTAGCCCCTGAGGCCCTGGAGGTAGTCCTGCCCTACAGGGACCATGGGGCTCAGACCACCTAGACCCCACATTTTTCAGATTAGCAGTCCCAGTGCCAGCAGGGCACTGATGATTCACACTCTTGCAATTTGAATTTGGTTGGTGTCTACAGTGTATACAACTTCGTAGTGTATATATTCTTCGAGTTTCTTTCAATTCATGCGTTTCTTCTAGTATTTAGTTAGCTCATGCCTACTACTTTCAATGGCCTTCCTGAAAGCCCAGCTCTCACAAACCTCTACAAATCACATATTAGGTTTAGAATCATAGAACTGTCTAGAGTGGAAAAGACCCTTAAGATCATTGAGTCCAATCATCAACCTAACGCTAACAAAACCACCACTAAACCATGTCCCTCAGCACCACATCTACACGTCTCTTAAATACCTCCAGGGATGGCGACTCAACCACTTCCCCGGGCAGCCTATTTCAGTGTTTGATAACCCTTTTTGCAAAGACCTTTTTCCTAATATCCATCCTAAACCTTCCCTGGTGCACCTTAAGGCCATTTCCTCTTTTCCTATCACTTGCTACCTGGGAAAACAGACCAACCCCCTCCTCTCTACACCCTCCTTTCACATAGCTGTAGAGAGTGGTAAGGTCTCCCCTCTGCCTGCTTTTCTCCAGGCTGGACAACTTCAGCTCCTTCATAAGCCTTTCCAGTGGCTTCTCATAAGACTTTTTCTGCAGACCCCTCACTGGCTTCGTTGCCCTCTTCCGGACACGCTCTACCACCTCCACGTCTTTCTTCTAGTGAGGGGCCCAAAACTGACCACAGCACTCAAGGTGGGGCTTCAGCAGCACTGAGTACAGGGGGAATATCCCTTCCCTAGTCCTGCTGGCCACACTGTTTCTAATATAAGCCAGGATGTTGTTGGCCGGCTTGGCCACCTGGGCACACTGCTGACAGGTTGCTCAAAGTCCTGTCCAGCCTGGTCTTGAACACTCCCAGGGATGGGGTATTCACAGCTTCTCTGGGAAACCTGTTCCAGTGCCTCACCACACAGTAAAGAACTTCTTTTAGTATCTAATCTATATCTCTCTTCTTCCAATTTAAAAACATTATCCCTTCATTCTATCGCTACATTTCCTGATAAAGAGTCCCTCTCCAGCTCTCCTGTAGCTCCCTTCAGGTACTGGAAGGCTACTATAAGATCTCCCTGGAGCTTTCTTTTCTCCAGGCCCAGCAACCCCAACTCTCTCAGCTTGTTCTCACAGGAGAGGTGCTGCAGCCCTTTGACCATTTTCCCAGTCCCTGCTGGACCCTTTCCAACAGGTCTGTGTACGATGCTTTCTCACTGCAAACCCTTTTGTCTCTACTCAAGGAGCACATAGAGTGCCATGAGTCTAATTAAGTAGTTGACACTGGCTCACAGCTGAAGCTCAAGTGCTAGATTGTGTGGGATAATCTTGCTCTTATGGGACAATTTCATCCATCCCAGGCTGACGCCTGAGCGTGTCCCTCTCCCATGCATGCAGGGGTTGATGCTCCAGACGCAACCAGCAACTCCCTGTGCTGGACTCTGCCTGATGAACAGCAACTGCAAATGCTTTCTGCAGTCTGTGAAGAAGATTATAAAAGGTCTTAGTCCTTAACGAATGTGATTTCTGCTATGCTGATAGCAGATTAGACAGCAGGATAGAAGGAAACATTTCAGAAGTGTCTAAGGAGCTTAAATGCTTATGAAAACTTTACCCATAACTAATCAACTGCTTCATATTTTGATGAATAGCTTGCGGTAAAATATTCAAAATGGGTAATTATTGGACTACGTCTACTCAAGCACACAGACAAATGCTTGAAAAAATCTTAATGAGCAGTGTTGTGACCACATAGCTTTTAAACTGCTATTTTCTTCCATGGATTTAGTGTTTCTCTATAACAAATAGCCGTTACTAATGTTGCACAAGCAAAACTGAGGACACATCTCCATGAACTTGCTTTGGCAGCTTTCCTTCGCCTCCTGTTGCTCGTTCCTGTCCCTGTGCCATCCCAGTGGCTGTGCCAGCACAAGCATGTGTGCAGTCACATGGTTAATCAGGGAGAGGAAGTACCTGGATTAAAAATAACCAGGTCATTTGAGCTCGGAGCAGCTCCCTTGGCTGATGATACACCATAGACGGCTCTGCGGGCACCGGCGAGCCTGGGCAGAGCCACTGGGGACACACAGCAGTGGGAACGGATCGCTGGAAGAGCTGCTCACTTGTAAGTCATGCAGATGGTGATGAAAATCTTTGTTAAATTTTCAGTGATGTCACGAAGCCTGTAAAAGGATAGAGGGAAGGACTGAAACTGATTCTCCTGTTTGCCAGAATCATGCCTCATACACAGTGTGACTCTTCTTTTATTACTAAATTGTGCACTAGTGCCAAGTAAAGAAATAGTCTTTGTATATTTCAGAAAAGATATTAAGTTTCCAAGACGTCTGAGAAGAAAACTATCTTTATACCACAAGTATTTTCATAATTTTTTCTGCTCCGTACCAGGACAGGGCCAAGTATTTTCCGAATCTTTGATGCAAGAACATGGCAGAGCGAAGTCATTCCTCTTCCAGCCAGCAGGCAAGGAGTCAGCAGTTGCCCAGGAGAAAGGAGGTCAAGATTTTGCTCAAATCCAGAAAAGACACTGAGTTCTCTGTGGTCATTGGTCAATGTTGTACCCAGAATGTGGCTGGTTCGGCAGAAGCACCTGACGTTCCTGACCCAAATTTCCGTCATGGACCTGAGAAGCCTTCCCCAAAATGAGTTTCATAGCAGAACTGGCACGTTCACACAAGATAAAGTTTGAGTTCTTGCGAGTCATCATTGTTTAATTTAAAAACCCCAACATAATCTCATAAAAAAACTCGCAGACTGTATTCTCCAGGCTGGAGACTGAGACCAATGCTGGGCATTGCCTCCATGTCAGTATATGCTTCTACACTGACAATATTGTATCATGACAGGGAAAATACAGCTACTGTGAATGTCAAAGTTTATCTGCAATGAGTGGCAAAGAAAAAAAAAAAAAAGCAACAATTTCAAACCACTTGCTTCCTGCAACCTTTGAACATGGGGGACAGATAACGGAAGACAGAAATATTTGGCTTGCTTGTCTAGAGTCATGTCACAGTCTGGTCACAGACCTGACACCTGCTCATCTGGAACAGAAACAAAGCTCAGTAAAGCATGTAAACCAGTGGCAGTTCCTCTTCTAGAAGAGACAGAAAAGGCAGAAAGGCAGTATCGTAGAAACATAGAATGGTTGGAGTTGGAAGGGACCTTACAGATGATCAAGTTCCAGCCCCACTGCCACGGGTAGGGACACCTCCCACTAGTCCAGGTTGCTCAAAGCCCCATCCAGCCTGGCCCTACACACATCCAGGGATGAATTTAAAACCATTACCCCTTGTCCTGTCCCTACACTTCCTGACAGAGCCCAAGGGTAGGCACGGTCACACTAACATGCAACATCTCCAGCTCACTGCACTTTCACATTTACTGCATCTGGATGAGCTGTACCAGTAAAAGCACCTTCACACTGAAGCAACTGCAACCATGTGTGGTGCAGAAGTCACCGCCTTCACAACCAGTTAAATCTCCAAACCATTCTGAAGTACGGAGCCGGTCCATCGTTCTCTGAGGCAGGGTCGGGAGCGGAGCAGAAATTCGCCTACCCTAACTTTCTGCTTTCTGAAGTTTCTCGGAAGGTCCGAGAGTAGGAGCCCTGGGTGAAGTGGTTATATTCACTGAAACAGCACAGCGTGAAATGAATTTGGAAACACATTCTGCCCCGGATCAAAAGCTGGAATTCACTGAGGTATTGCTATGTTTAAGATTAAAGCTTTTTGTTTTTGTTTTTTTTTAAAGACTGCCTGAAAGCCATATTGTACCACTCTTTTTCTGGTCATGAAAGGTCTAATGATTAGATGGTGAGCCCCAGCCCCACGGAGCTAAAGCCAGGTGCTCCGATTCATTTCTAAATGTGTGGGAAATGAGTTGGCATGGAGAGGGCAGATGCTATGTCACTACCCAAAAACAAAAGCAAAAATATCAGCTGCCCAGAAGGCTTCAAGCATTGCAGGGGCTAAGCCAGGGGGTTTGTTCTGAAAAAGGCTTGCTGCAAAGAACCTCAAATGCTTCTGTTTTCTTACCGCTGACAGCACCGAGTCTGTTGTGTGGCAGCTCCCTCTTTGCAGCTTGAGCCCATAAAAGCCACTTAATTCTGAAACTGAAGGGCGAAGACAATTCCCAGATAACGAATACTTTTATCAGTGCAGTGAGAAGGGGTGTTTGACTCAGGGCTGAATACAAGCAGGAGGGATGCTAGCATGGCTTAGCCTTATAATTTTCTCATTATAGCTTATACTTCTGTAGGTAGGAACAAAGATATAAACCGATAGTTCCTAGGGCATCAGGAAACTGTTGTTAAGGCAATGGGAGCTTAATCAAGAGCTGATTGCCTAGTGTAGAACACACAGAGTCCGCTGCAGCTCAGACCACCTCCAGACGCTCCTCATCTTTACTCACTGCAATTTTTTCATATTCCTCTGCTCCAGAGCTCAACTAGGAGTCAGGGAGGGCTGTGGGGTGGCCTGGATGGACACACCAAAGGCTTTATGAAGTTTGTACAGTTCCAGGCCATTGCCCTACGTGACGCTAGGATTCAGGCTGTGGTTCTCAGGCCATGTGGGACCTCAGTCCCCAGTCCATGCAGCTGAGTGCTGGCCTGGTAGTCTCTGAGATGAGTAAACAAGGATCAGTGAACATCTCCCATCATCTTTGGAAACAGTCCCAGGAACAGGGATACTCTGATAAGAGCAGAGTGCTGGAAGGATACCAGGGAAATACAGACACACAGAGATCACCACTGCAGGCTGCAAGAGCAGGCACAGCTAATCCGCTTCTCCTTTATAATTAGTACAGTAACAGCCATGTTAGGGAAGTCCTAATAGTCAGGCAACTTAATAAGCTTATTCCATAGAGATTTTTCCCTGTTTTCTGTAGATATTTGCACCTGTCCAGTTTTACAGCCGGGATGTACTTTGACTATCTCCAAGCAAAAGTTCCTCCCATAAGGGGTCAGCGTCAGAAGGTGAACTCATCCCCACTGAGGCTGCACTCAGGAGCTGGGGGGCAGGGAACAACAGCAGAAAGCATTCATTTCGACACTGTGAATAAATTTTCTACAAAGTTCTGATCCTACTGTGGCCTCCTCAACGCTGGCTGACTTGATAACCCTCTTCACAGTGCTCCTGCTCAGCTACTCAAGCTTCTTGCTGGCAGGGAGGGACTGTCACAGGCCCTGTCCTGCCCTGCATCCCGCCCTGGAAAAGCTGTATGGAAAATACTATTTGCATAAAAAGAGGGAAGGAGTCACATTGGAGGGGTAATCCTTTAATTACGCATTTTGAATGTCTTGTAGCTTCTTACTGCCTTTAATTTGTATGTGAGTGTGCTCTTAAGCTTGGAAAAAACCCAAATCCATGATGCTTTGGGATATGGGGAAGACATCATTCAGTGTGTCTTCTCTGAAACCTGGAGAGAATATTCCTCACTGTGCCTTCTCAGCAGTTACTGCTGGGAAAACCTTTTGTTGACTGTGATTTACAAACTCTTCTCACAGTGTCCAGACCTCTTTCTGGGTTCGAAGTCACTATTTGAAAAATCCCACACTCTTGGCCATCCCATTAGTTACCAAGTGATATAATCACAGATTTCTAATCCTTTCATATCCTTGTTCCTTCCTCTCCCACAGAGCCTGGGAATGCTATAAAAAGCTCCAAGACAAAGATAATTAAGCAACTCAACTTCATGTTTGTTTCAGTTCCTGGAGAACCATCTTTAATGAGGTCCACTAATTCAATTACAAAAGAAGTCATCCCTACTATTAATGAGGCTTTACCAGTAACTGCTTTGTGAAAGTAACTTCCTCTCATTGGATTAGAGGGACGTATTTCCATTATTCTTCACATTTTTACCTTGCCTTACAACACTGACTTTTGATTTACACCAACATAGGAGTGAGCAGAACTGTAACGTGACGAAGTCCCTGTGCCAGAATACTTAATGACGAGGGACCTCATCCTGCACCGCTTACCTCACAGAAATAAGTGAGCTCCTGATGAGGACATCCCTGGTGGGCAAGTTGTGGCAGGGTCACAGGCAAGAAGCAGCAAAGCCACACTGTTCCCATGTGTTCCAGGAGGTTTATTTCAATAAGTAAAACTCACAAGCCAAATGTCTTCAGGGTTTTGTTCATTAATCCATAGGAAGGACTTCAGTGCAAAGCTCCTTAAGCCCTGCACTGTGATTTCAGACTGCAGGGGCACAGCTCTACACCAAATTTAGCAAAGAACTCATTAATGTTTCCCACAGTTTGCCAGCCTCCAGGGCAGCAATCTGTTCTCCACAGAAAAAAAATATAAATCCATGTGCTAGAAATTACATGTGTTTTGTCTGCAAAGAAGATTCTGGTGCACTGAGAAAAACAGATCTTTAAAGCTGATCTAGACAGACTTTCCCGAAGAAGAGCTGTTTTGGCAGAATGGTTTTGTGAGAGATCTGTGAACTCTGCAGACAGATAGTTAAAATTAGCATCAGTGCTCTATTGATAAGAACGGTGGAGATAGATAGACAGCTAATGCCAAGGAAGAGTTGATAAGATACAGCTGTTTTTTAAAGAAACTCATATTTTGGACCAAATGCAATGCCTTGCTTCTTTTCACAAAAGCAATATTAAGATCCTCACAGAATTTCAGTGAAGCTAATGGGAATGCTTCTTTAAAATAGATTAGGCTGACACTTCTTTAGATTTCGACTAGGTTCACAAATGCCTTTACACACATGATGTGTCTAAATACAAGCTTTAGTGTTTTTCAGTAAAGGAGAAGAAAATCATTGCATGGAGAATAGTATTGCCATGCTACAGAAAAACTTGTTGTAATGGGGAAAAAGATCAAGAAATCTGGAGAAATTATTAGAAGCAACAGAGCAGCACAGAGTCCCAAATGGGGTGGGAAACATGGTGCATCCATACATGCTAACAACAGAATAAAAGACTGTTCATGCCTGGATGAGCCTAAAAAGCACTCACTGGTTGCCTCTTCATGTATAAAAAATACTTGGTAGAGAAGGGAGGTCGGATGGAGCAAGCAGTAATGAGGACATCAGGTTTTGTGCCACAGCCAAGCACATGGGCAGATTCCCAAGCTGAACCCCAAATTCTCAGATGTGGTTTTGTGCAACCTGGTCTAGTGGAAGGTGTCCCTGCCCATGGCAGTGGGGCTGGAACTAGGTGGTCTTTAAGGTCCCTTCCAACTCTAACCATTCTATTATTCTGATTCTATGACTTTGGCACACAGATCCCAGTGGACTGATCCTCCTGACTACCAAGAAAATTAAGACACCCTGGTGTCTCCTCTATGCGATTCCTAGGCTCCCTGAGTAATTCCACATCTGTTTTACACCTGCCACTGTTACACCTTTTTAAGCAAATTAGCAAGTGAAATGAGCTAGTCCAGGATAGAAATTAGAAGCTCATATTTCACATGGCTCTCTCAGCTGTGGGGAGGTTACTCTTTCACCTTGTGGGGAGAAGGAGCAGGGGAAAATCAGTTTCTGCAGGTGGTCTGCCAAGAATAAACCCGAGTATTTCTGTCAGATTATGGCAGTTTCTGTGATGCTGCAGACATACATTTCTCCCAAAATATGAAGTTTTTCCTAGACAGGAAGAATTCAGCATAAATTACAACTCTTACATTCCTAAGTCTATGAAAAACAGCCCTCATTCTCCATTTGAACAAGTATGCCTGAGAAGAAAGATCAAGGCAATTTTAAGGTTTAAATGTGTTCCAAAACATTAAGAGGATAGTTTTAAAAGCCAGCTTTACAGTGTCTGGAAACCTCTCCCATTGTGCAGGCAGCCGGTCATGTGAATTGTGGTTGCATATAATTTGGGTTCAGTGCTATAGAGAGCACTAATTTCCTTTTGAGGTTCCAGCAAATTACATAAAATGAGGCTTGTGCACTTACTGCTCGCACGCAAACTGCATCGTGCTGTGGGTTTTGGAGGAGGGGAGTCTCTGCACAATTTGTGTCGCATTTGCTATTGACACTCCAGCAAATGAGGTTGCTCCAAGCACAGGTTGGAACTGGATTTACAGCTCATGGATGATTGCTGATGGCTGTATTTGGAATCCACCACTGCAAACTACTGCCTAAGCTATAGAACTCACTGCTTCACAAGAAGATCGCTTGGATGGAAGCTCACTCTGGAGTAACCTAAGAGTAGTTTCGTTACTGGCTTTACCAGATGTGGTTTCTCCATTTTACCATTTGCACGTCCTTTTATGCTTCTTCTATCAAAGCTCTGTAGAAAGGAACCATCAGCAGCAGCTTCTTGAGCAATTCCAGATGCTCTCTGCTTGCTCCCATCTAATCCAGGACAAGCAGGCTTGGCTTCTGAGCCACAATTTTGATAGCTGTTTAATGAGATGTAACATATGCCTGCTTCAGAGCACCACAGGCCATTTGAGATGCTTACAAAACATAGAGATACCCCCTCAGATAAAAGATTCTAGAGAAACGCAATGTTTTTGTTTAGAAAGTAGAAATATGAGAAAGACGACTGTAAATAAGAAATCTGTCATCTCAGTAAAACAAATGTACCAGAAAAAAACACCACTAAGCTCTTCTCCAATACAACCACCACTTGAAGAGAACCAAACATACAGGTAAACGCAGAGCATCCTGCAGGAAATCTGTGTCAGCCTCCATTTCCCGTTTGAGTAATTTGCATTGCTTTGGTTTTTCCTTCACTGCTTCTGCACTCCATCCCAACTGTGAGGTGGTTGATGGATCTCAAGCCAGGCAGCTCATGCTGGGGGTCAGCAGAGGAACTGCAGCCATTGTGATATGCATGGGGACCAGGCACAGTCACCTACTGTGGTGCCCATCAGTACTGCAACCCACCAGCTGACAGATAGCCAGCATCTCTCAAGAGCATCCAGCTTCGCTTTGGAAGGCAAGAGGAGACCTTTGTGCTGTCCTCATTCGGTAGTTTCATTTTTGGAGTTTATCTACACTTTGCACCATGATGATATTTTTCTTCCCACTTCTCAGCCTTCCACAGACTCAGTTCTCTGAAGGTCTTCTATTTTGTCTCTCAAAAGGTTAAGCATCTTTGCTTCCCTCCCTTTTTCCCAGCATTCCTACAGCTACATTTCCCCAACCCCCTTTTTAACACTAACATGTAGCTAAAGCTCTATGTACACACACAGACACACACACACATACATATGTGAACCACAAAGGCATGTCCTTTTCCAACCCAGCCTCCAGCCAGCCCTAAGACAATCTCTGCGCTGACCTCAGGGGCTGCTGTTTCGCCAAGCACATGTTTTGCTTCAGTGTTGAGATCAGTCATCCAACTGTCCAAACTACTTCTGGCATCACCAGGAGAGCAGCTAGCCTACCGTGACTACCCTATGACCCAGCCCCTCGTCCTCCTCCTCGACTGAAGATTTAACGTCAAACTTTTTCTTCCCTTCTAATGCAGAGAGAAAAAAGGAAGATGCATGAAGTGCTCGCATACGTGCGATCTGACCTTTCGTGTCTACAGCTCTCACCACCTTTGTGTGCACCCTCCCTGCTGTCCTGGGCTACTGTCAGATTGATTTGAGCTGTCTCGAAATTATACGCAGTCGAATGCACAGAACTCAGAGTGTTTGGCCCTAAAAGCAGAGCATCTGGACTGCAATTTGTACAATAACACAAATATGAAATGATACATCCTTTCTATCAAACTTCCCCCCCAGGACCTCTAAATATTCTTCCAATGATATAGTCCTTTTATTTTCCACTTTCTTTGCTCCTCAAAATTTCAGCTCTATTTTTTCCATATGGTGTGAGCAGAACTATGTTCAAATATTCCAGGTGGCAAAATACCACTAATTTCATACAAGTGCTTTAATTTTTATCACTTTCTCGAGACTGAGCTTAATCACTTCCAATTTTAAAAGCACCTGCCACACTAGAAAGATATTTACACTACACTATAAATCAAATAACTAATAAAGTTCCTGAGATCTTCCCAAAAAAAGTTCAAAAATGAAAACTCCCATCCTCCCCTTCCAAATGGTTTTAATCAAGGGCAGTATGAAACAAATTACCCAAGTTCAGAATGGGGGGTTGTGAGGGGTAGGGGGAAAATGCATTATTACTCTGAGATTAAATTTAAAGATTAAAACCCTTTTGATAGCCTGAGCCGTTTGACAAATATTTCTGTGGAACAGGAACTGCAGCAAGATGTTATAAAATATTTATGTCAGTTTGCAACATGCCTGACCACATGTTGGTCAAAACAAGCTGAGCTGCTCATTATTACTAGGAAGCTATAAATCGTCCCTTTGGCAAACCTTCAAATGAATTTAGAAAAAACCTCCATTCTGCTCCATTAGATGCTATAACTTAAAATGCAAATAATATTGTTCTTGGCATGGCTGCTGCCTGTCCACCTCGCCACAAGTCCTCCAGCCTCTCCTAGCTTAGATGAGTATCATCCAAGGCCAACGCAGCAGCTTCCTTCCTCAAACAGAACATCTATTCTTCTGTAACCAAAACAATTTGGCTTAAGTGATGCAAAGATGAAGCGTGACTGCAGCGAGAGTAACAAACACAGTCCAGATTCCTTGAACACATGAGTGTTATCCCAAAATAATTTGCTATGTGGCTGATCAGGAGAAGGCAACAGCTAAAGCACTGATTGCCATCATGCACCTCTGTTAGGAGACACCAGCTGATGCATCAAACCTTCAAACAAACGTTCAAAGCTGGGTCTGAACTTAATAATACCTGCCTCGCTGAAAGAGCACGCTGCAGTGTGGGGAGCACTGGAGGCAGAGTCAGACGGAGTCTGCAAAGATGGGAAAGGTTGAAATGATTTTCATGATAAACCTGCATGCAGGACAACAGGATGGCCACCAGTTTTGTCTTCTTCAAAACCAGCTGATGGCACTGAGGAAAGAGATGCCTCAAACTTAGGTTTCAGTCCAGGGTTTTGATTCTCCTCTGCCTGGCACCACAGTCATGCAGTCACATCTGAGTAAAGCAAATTTAAAATGATTTTGAACTTGCTCAGTGTTTGAAATAACCAAACCCTAGGTATTCAGAACTGAAAAGCAAAATGAAGACCTTAGCACAACCCTTCAAAATATAAAGGGTGCCTATAAGAAAGATGGGGACAGACTTTTTAGCAGGGCTTGTTGCAATAGGACAAGGAGTAATGGTTTTAAATTGAAAGAGAGTGTCTTTAGATTGGACATAAGGAAGACTTTTTCTAAGATGAGGGTGGTGAGAGAAGCTGTGCCTGCCCCATCACTGGAAACATCCAAGGTCAGGTTGGATGGGGTTTTGAGTAACCTGGTCTAGTTGGAGATGCCCCTGCCCAGGGGGGTCTCTAAAGGTCCCTTCCAACCCAACCCATTCCACGAGTCCATATTTTGGGGAAAAAAAGGCTACGTTTTGGTGCCAGTACAATATTGTCAGTTCTCAATGGCTATTTGATATTTTATCAGACATAACCACCTTCTTTCTGGGGCTGAAACTGAGATATAAGAAGTTATCACAGATCCATAAAATCTGAGTGAGGGAGCACGCACTCCTGAAGTTGTTGGGTGACCATTCTGTTCGGTATTGAACAAAATCTTAAAAGTCACACTCTGCTCTATTGCCCTGAACAAAAAAAAAAAAAAAAAAAAAAAAAAAAAAGGGTGTCAGAATACATGTCTGTATGGCATGTCTTTTGCCTGTTTAAAAAAGAATTGTCTTCCTTTCCATCAGTATGCAGAAGTGCCGACTTTGCCAGGTCAGTCATTAACCAACATAGTTTGCTTTCTGGCTACGTCTCTGCCTGGCTGCCACACGACAGCATCCCTTCCCAGCCCAGGAGAAGAGGTCAGCGGTTTTGACTGACTGATCCATTATTGATGTTGATGAACTAAAGGATGCTCTCAGAGAGAAGGCGTGAAGCTGAACAGCACCCCAGGGAGTTATTTAACAGTTACTGAAGGATGTTCACACAACTGCATCAACAGCCTCTTCAATAAAAACCACGCTCTGACAAAGATGAGATGCCAGCCACGAAACCTGTGTTAGCAACCTGACAG
>VZRU01012311.1:238159-278961 GCA_013398155.1 Pedionomus torquatus
GTTGAAAGAACCTGACAGCAATTTAAGAACAGCACAGTGTTTTGCTTGTGCCTTCATAGCTCTGCAATGATTACAGTAGTATCTGCTCAATACCATACCCTTGCGTCTAGAAACTTCCCCAACAGCAACAGAGTAGCTGGCAAAGCGCAGGGGATCTCTACCCGAGGAAGTGGCAATCTCTCCATGAAGGTGCTAGTCCAGTCCCTCTGGGCCCAGAATTCACAGGTACGAGATGAAGGGTCAGTGAGAGGCTTTTCCTTCACTGAGCTGCACAGACTCTTTTGCAAACTGGTAACACCGGGGTCTATTCGAAGGAAATGTTTTCTGCTGGGAAGACCTAATCAGGGCAGCAAGAGGAGTACCTGGGTGCAGTTGTTATTGCCACCATGACTTACCCTCAGTAATTCAAGTAATTCATGATACAGAAATATCACACTAACTGAGTGCCGAGTGAGTCCAGCCAGATGGTTAAGAAACCAGCTTCACACACTTCCTAAATCATTTTGTCAAAAACAATGTGTAAAAAGAAAGCAGAATGGGATGAACAAGGGGAAAAGGAGCAGTTGATGGGTAAGGAACTGTGCAGCTCCCAAATATCATGCAACGGCCAGGAGGAAGCCAGTGGGATGCTTCAGCCCCCACAGCAGGGCCATGCACTGCCCCAAGAGCTGGCTTCGTTCCTCTGGTGCCCAAGGGGAGCTCACAGGGAAAGTCATTTGGGCACCAGCATTTCCAAGCTCAATTGCATTTTCATTCCTAATAGAATTGCTACTGCTTTATTACAACACAGATGTAGCTTACTCATTAGTTCCCTTATCTCTCTTCTGATTTTCTTTCATGGAAAATGTGAAGTTGTGGCAGAGCTGATAATGCCAGTTTATCATGTGGAAGTTGCTATTTCCAGGATGTATCATTAGGTGCTTCCAAGAATGCCAGTGAACACTGTGTCTGGGCAGCAGTAGTCACACTGTCATCATATTTCATCTGATGACTTCCTGAAACAAGGGGTTTATGTTTTCTCTAGCTGGTATTAGACATGACCGTGTCAGAAACTAAGGAAACAAACACTTAGTGCCAGATCTGCAGGATGAACCTCACTGCTACTTCACCACACAATACAGAAACTTGCCACTAAAATTCAGTTATTTTCACAGCTATTAGCAACTTGGGTTACTTTCATGAAAACATTCTGTGTACGGATAACATCAGTGATAAATCCAGAGGATACTGGAACAGGTTGCCCAGGGAAGTTGTGGCTGCCCCATCCCTGGGAGTGTTCAAGGCCAGGCTGGATGGGGCTTTGAGCAACCTGGACTGGTGGGAGGTGTCACTGCCCATGGCAGGGGGGTTGGAACTCGATGTGTTTTAAGGTCCCTTCCAACTCTAACCATTCTATTCTATGTTTCTATGACCCTTCACATGTACCTACTGACAGCTCCCATGTGTTTGTTGCTCTAGGCTGTGTTAGGCACCGATGATTTAAAGATGATGAAGTAATTCTAGTGGGCACAGAGTGGCTCTCTGGTCCTTTTGGGACAGCAGCTGTTGTGAGTCCCTCAGCCTCATGTTCAAGTGTATACACTGGTTTCCAGACAGCAGTGTTAAAGTTTGCATCTTGACTTTTTAAAGAAATCAATGGACTGAGTCCTTGGTTACACAGAGCTCAATCTCTGAACGACTGCAGCGTCCAGTCTTCCGAGCCAGGGCAGATATGGTGTCTCAGGGCAAGTTGTGTGCAAGCTGCACACACGCTGTCAAGGATATCCAGCTCTGAAAGCTTTCAGACAAAGCCAAGTAGATCCAGGGTGTGACCTTCTGGAAACAACCAAAAGCCTTTCCCTTCAGCAAGTATATCCCACCATTCAAAACACCCTTTTATTCCTAAAGCTCTGTCAACTCAACCCTTCAAAACCACAAAGCACGAGGAGGCAGGAGAGCCTAACCACAAACAGCGTCTGGACTCCCCGAAGGAAGGCGGGCAGCGTCTCTGTGGCCGAGTCCCAGGGCGACAGTCAGTGATACGAAGGCTAAAGATGAGCAATGAGGAGGATCTAAAGCCAAACGTGCGGAGTTAATCCCTCTGCTAGAATGAATTTCAAACATGAGAACTTTAAAGCCAACTTCAGAAGTTTCTCTGAAAGCCATCTCTTCTGCCCAAGGCTTGCAGTTTTGTTCTGAGCTTAATGCAGGCCTTTGTTCCGCAGCAGCCCTGGGTGGAAACGATGAAGCCGACATTTAGGCCACGCAAAACCATACCCCGTACGTACTGAAAGGGAAAGCAAAGCGGACTAAGCTCTCTTTGTTCCTTAGCCAGAGGCTTTGGCTTAGCTCTCAGCCTAGCCTTTCCTTCCAGCTTAAGACGAATTAGATTCCAGTGGTAAAACCCTGGCTCCAGGGAATTACACAGCAAAACCCATGTTGATTCCAGAGCAGATCAGATACGAGTAGTCTTTGGGGTTTGTTTGCTGGACAAAAAATACGTGCAAATAATGGCAATTATTCCATTACTATTCAAAAATAAAACCTCCTTTAAGTAAAAGTTGAAGCAATGGCAAGAAATACCAAGGTTTAGTCATATTAAATCTGTGAGGTCATGCAAGGAGCGGGGAATTGGACTTGATGATCCTCATGGGACCCTTCCAACTTGAGATATGCTATGATTATATGTTATTAAAGAAATAAGGTTTTTAAAATAAATATAACTTCTGTAACAAAAGAAATGTTACATTATTAAGCTACATTTCTGTAAGGAAAGCACATGCTTTTTAGTTTACATGGAATCAATGGAGTCAAAGTCCAGTATCAGGTGTGGTATATAAGAAAAGCTGATGAAATACACTCTTTCAAACATAAATTCTTTCATTTCTGCCACTCTGAAATGTCTCATCTTAATGTCTTTGGATCTGACTTTCACTAGCAGGTACAGTATTTCTTCTCCATTTGGGCTCGCCACAAAATTGGAAAACCAACTCATATTTGAGAAAGGAGAACTTGTTTTCCTTCTACATTCTTTCACCAAAATAGAATCAAGAATCAAATGTATTTAGTCAAAACAAATATGAAACTTTCATTTACTTAATAAAAACAGAGCAATATTTTCTAGGGGTATTTAGGTACTTGTAGATCAAGAAAGATATCTACTGGGATTATCAAAGATAGATTAATAGGATAGGTCTCTAACTTGTGTTGTGTTCAGGTCCCACAGATTTAATATAACGCTTCCTAAATAACTCCACAATTCTGATTGAAAAAGTAACAAGAAACTACAAATTCTCAAGTGGCCATTAGTATTTCATTTATTTTATACATTTGCTTTTCTCAATAAAATAAAATTATCCTAAGAGGGACTGGCTACAGACCAAAAAAAAAAGTGCCATTAAAAACTGCTTTCAAAGAGAACTCTAATTTGTAGACAAATAGCCCTAATAAAAAAAATCAGTGTAAAAGCATCCGGAAAAGGAAAAAGGAATACATATGAATGGATGTAGACATGCTACCCTGCTGCTTCAGTAAAAACAAAGTTTTGGAGCTGATTTCTGATAACAAGAATGTTCTTACAGACAACCACATGCATAAGCATTGCCAGCCAAGGAGAAAAAAACATTTCAGAAAACAAAGAAAAGACACAAAATCAGGTTTCCTGCTTGTTATAGGTCAGCCATCTCGTCTCAGTGAGACAGCACATCCCTCCAGAGCATTTACTCCAGCTGGATGCTGTTCCTGCACCACGGTGTTGTAACGGGTGAGTTGCTTCCACTACAGAGTCTCGCTTCCCTTGGAGGGCTACGGGAGTTTTCTAGACGCATAGTTTGTCAGACAACCAAGTTCCTCACCTTTTAATCTCGAGACCTCTGCGGTTTCCAAGGTTCAAAGCATCCCAGCATACTAAGAGGATGTCGGTGTGCTTGGCATTTATTGTTTGTTAATAAGAGAGTCCAGGATCACTAATTAGGAGGTTCGTGCCCCTAGCAGAAATGCTTAAGATGAAATGGCATTTTGGGAAAGTTGATTTCTTCTATTTAACCATGAACACACAAAAAACGGAAGAAAGTAAATCCCTAACACATTTTTCACAGGGGGGCATGTGAATGTGTATTTTTGTTGGTTTTTTGTTGTTGTTTAGTATCATAGAACCATAGAATGGTTTGGGTTGGATAGGACATTAAATATCACTGAGTTCCAAGCCAATGCCATGGGCATGGATACCTCCCACTAGACCAGGTTGCTCAAAGCCCCATCAAGCCGGGCCTTAAACACCTCCAGGAATGGAGCATCCACAGCTTCTCTGGGCAACCTGTTCCAGCGCCTCACCACCCTCACAGGAAAGAATTTCTTCCTGATATCTAATCTAAATCTCCCCTCTTCCAATTTAAAACTGTTGCCCTTGTCCTGTCACTACACTCCCTGACAAAGAGTCCCTCTCCTGCTCTCCTGTAGGCTCCCTTCAGATACTGAAAGGCTGATATAGAGGAAGAGGAAATAACAATGTGCAGGTATTAAGCAGTACTGCAGAGACAGACACATTCCATTAGTGTCGTTTTGTCAGCAACAGACTACTTGGAGCTTTCTTTAGAGTCTGGAGCAGAGCCAGGTGGTGGCTAGTGATGGCACTGTATACTGGGTTTGCATGGCAAGGTTTTGGTAGCAGGGGGGGCTACAAGCGTGCCCGGACCAAAGGTTCCCCTGCAGACTCTGGTAAAGACCATTTTGAGGCAGGCTGTTCCCCTGCAGCCCATGGAGGTCCACAGTTGAGAAGATATCCACCTGCAGCCCATAGAGGACCTCACTCTGGAGCAGCTGGATGCCTGAAGGAGCCTGTGACCCTGTGGAGAGCCTGTATGGGCTGCAGGTGGATATCTTCACCTGCAGCCCATAGAGGACCTCACTCTGGAGCAGCTGGATGCCTGAAGGAGCCTGTGACCCTGTGGAGAGCCTGTATGGGCTGCAGGTGGATATCTTCACCTGCAGCCCATAGAGGACCTCACTCTGGAGCAGCTGGATGCCTGAAGGAGCCTGTGACCCTGTGGAGAGCCTGTATGGGCTGCAGGTGGATATCTTCACCTGCAGCCCATAGAGGACCTCACTCTGGAGCAGCTGGATGCCTGAAGGAGCCTGTGACCCTGTGGAGAGCCTGTATGGGCTGCAGGTGGATATCTTCACCTGCAGCCCATAGAGGACCTCACTCTGGAGCAGCTGGATGCCTGAAGGAGCCTGTGACCCTGTGGAGAGCCTGTATGGGCTGCAGGTGGATATCTTCACCTGCAGCCCATAGAGGACCTCACTCTGGAGCAGCTGGATGCCTGAAGGAGCCTGTGACCCTGTGGAGAGCCTGTATGGGCTGCAGGTGGATATCTTCACCTGCAGCCCATAGAGGACCTCACTCTGGAGCAGCTGGATGCCTGAAGGAGCCTGTGACCCTGTGGAGAGCCTGTATGGGCTGCAGGTGGATATCTTCACCTGCAGCCCATAGAGGACCTCACTCTGGAGCAGCTGGATGCCTGAAGGAGCCTGTGACCCTGTGGAGAGCCTGTATGGGCTGCAGGTGGATATCTTCACCTGCAGCCCATAGAGGACCTCACTCTGGAGCAGCTGGATGCCTGAAGGAGCCTGTGACCCTGTGGAGAGCCTGTATGGGCTGCAGGTGGATATCTTCACCTGCAGCCCATAGAGGACCTCACTCTGGAGCAGCTGGATGCCTGAAGGAGCCTGTGACCCTGTGGAGAGCCTGTATGGGCTGCAGGTGGATATCTTCACCTGCAGCCCATAGAGGACCTCACTCTGGAGCAGCTGGATGCCTGAAGGAGCCTGTGACCCTGTGGAGAGCCTGTGCTGAAGCAGGCTCCTGGCAGGACCAGTAGCCCCATAGGGGAGAGGAACCCAAGTTGGAGCAGGTTTACTGGCAGGACTAAGGATCAAGTGGGGTACCCACACTGGAGCAGTCTGCTTGTGAAGGACTGCAGCCCATGGAATGTACCCACTGAAGCAGTTCATGAAGAACTGCAGCCTCTGGGAAAGACCCACATTGGAGAAGGTCACGGAGGACTGTCTCCCATGGGAGAGACTCCATGCTGGAGCAGGGGGAGAGTGTGAGGAGTCCTCCTCCTCCTTAGCAGGAAGCAGCAGCAGAGACAACGTGTGATGAACTGACCACAACCCCCACTTACCATCACCCTGTGCTGCTCGGGGGAAGGTGGAGAAATAGGGGGGGAAGTTGAGCCCGGCAAGAAGAACGGACGGGTGGGGGTGGGGGGAAGCTGTTTTAAGATTTGGTTTTAATTCCCATTATCCTACTCAGATTTGATTGGCAATAAATTAAATTGATTTCCCCCAGCTGAGTCTGTTTTGCCCGGGACAGTAATTGCTGAGTGATCTCCCTGTCCTTATTTTGATCCATGAGCCTTTCATTGTATTTTCTCTCCCCATCCAGCTGAAGAGGAGGGTGATTGCGCAGCTTTAGTGGGCACCTGGTATCCAGCCAGGGTCAACCCACCACGCACAGAAGAGAAACTCCATGGAGGTCAGTCACCAGAAGAAACCTTTCTGCCTCCACTTTGCCAAGCTGCTTGATGAGGTGGCTGAAGGAAACAGCTCCTTTTCATCAGTTACAGTTCACTTCTTTCAGGCTCTTTCTCATCTCAGCCTGACTGTAAGCACCGCACACAGGCCAGTGCTGAGGTCTGCAATGAGGTCACCCTAGAAATGACATGGTGAGCATTTACTGATCTCCCAACTGTGATTCCTTGTCCTGAAATAAATTTTGAGCTCAGTTATTATGGTGCCTCTGATTTAATAATTGGCTTTTGGGAGGCACTCAAATGGTTCAAATGGAATCTTGTCTTAGGGTCAAATCCTGTCCCTGTTGTAGTCTATGGGAATTTTGCCATCGGACTTAAATGAGACAACAATTTGGCCATTAATCCATGAAAATTTGCTACTGTAGTTCACATTGCACTCCCATTTAGGACTCTGTTGTTCAATTCTCTCTGAACCAGCTTGTTTTCACTTTCAAGAGAACTGCACAGACCAGAGAGTAATTCAAAGAACAAATTCAGCAACAGCAGGCGTTAGCTGCATTAACTCCCTGACTGCTGGGTGGACACTGCCAAACCCAGCTGCAGAATCTTCCCCAGCCTGCTCATCGTCAGTAAGTCGATGAAAACACTGAGGAAGTGTCTTCCCCCTCATTTCAACATAAGCCCCATAAAGAAGGGGTTTCTGTGGCGTATGGCCTGCCACCATTAATGCCTTTCACTTCCAAGAGCAGGAGCTGATTCTTTAGGACAGGGAACACCAAGGGACAAATTCTGCACAAGATGTACATTAATGGGAGCGTACCTTAAGACCAGGCCTTCCAAACTGCCGCTTGCACATCCTGGCTGACTTCTATAAGCTTCTATCATAATGTATTGCATTTGTGTAGTCTTGTTTGAGTTGCAGGTCACTGAAAATTTTCCAGTGAGATGCAAATGTTTTTTTTAGAAATGTCTGTACGTCATTTAGCAGCAGTGCAGCTGTGTTCCTAATCACCCTTCATCCACACGCTTAGAAACAATTCACAGACTCCCGGGGTTCACAGGTTAAACACCAGTGGTACGCGTATACCAATTATATATATGTGCATATACATATACAGCAGATTTTCAGATGTAACCAAGGGTAGAATAACTCCTACTAATTTTAAGTCTCTTAGCTCACTTTTCCTACCTTGCTCATCGCCCTTGTTTAAGGCTAATTCTAAGCTACACTCCTGAACTTCATACCTACAGCATTTTGCAGCACCTGAAGAAATAACTTTATAAATACAGTGGCAGATTTCTCTGTGTGGAAGGAGCTTAACAGGTTTCTGTGTCTCTGGTTAATAAAACATAAGATTTCTCTCCTGTTGCCTTTCATCGACCCTGTTTTAAGTGATCTGGCACGCTCTGAAAATGCACAACAAGAGCTCTATTATGTACACGCTCTAGGTACAGCAGGTTTCACTGGACTGTAACTGATTTGTTTCAGATGAAGGGATGCTGTTAACCACCACTGTGAATATAATTGCTTAGTTGATTTCCACATTCTTGTCATTGTTGGCTTGGCTACTGCAAGAACAAGCTGGTGAGGAATTCCCTAATGCTGGTTAAAAAAAGAAAAAACAAAAAAAAAAGGAAAAAAAAAAAGGAACTCTTCAAGTAAAACCAGGAGTTCATCCCACACCAGAGGCAATAAAAATACCCCCTTTTCACCACTTCATTGCTTGTCCTTTGCTCCTTCTTTCTACCAGAACCAACTCCAGGAAGAGACATCTTCCAGGTGAAGAGAAAAAGGGACCTTTGTGGATGGTAAAAATTCTGAGATGCCACCTCTGAGCGAGCTCGGGGATGCACAATATCCAATTCCTCATCACACGTGGCAGGGGTACCAGACTTTCATTACAGGCTGCTGCTCACAGCCCATCCTTGCACAAAGCGTGGCTCTGACCCTCACACGCTGCCTCTGTAGCATGTCCTGCGATATTGTTTGTGGGAAAGCCCCCAGATTCCAACTGGGATCAGAGCCGGGTGTTCCCACCACAGCAGAAAGAAAAGCCACAGGTAACTCATTCAGAATTGCTGGTTCTGGATTCAGATCCCTCCCCTCTCACGGACTCAGAGCAGAGTGTTCCCACCTTGGAGTCTGGTGGCACCTGCAGCCTCCAACAAGGACTGATGCCCATCGGTGCCAGACATTATATATATACTCAGGGTGCATATATTATGGTTGAAAGCTTGTTGATCAGTGTAGAACTAAGCATGGAAATGCTACTGGAGAAGTCTGGTAGTCCTTGGGGACTGGATGTCCGGGTGACCCTAGTGTCTCTCTACTGGCATTTCACACTACATTTCTAGTCCTGGTTCTTTGGGGTCTTTTACTTGAGTGAGGAGATAGGGTGGGTTTTTTACTGAATATTTGAATCTTTTCCTTACAGACAGTTTGTCTCTCTTATGGAAAACTCCCCTGTACATCCTTCCTCCTCTGACTTCATTCTTTTCCAAACAGCAGAAACCATGGCCTCCCAATTTTACAAAGGCTTTTAGACATATTTTTTTTCTTCATTTATCACCTAATGTCAAGTGTACTCACAATTCTTTAGAGAATGGGAGTCCAAGGCTTGCTTTCTTACCTTTTAACTTACCTCCTATGTCATTATTATCTAAACTAGGGTGTACCTTGTTACCCGTTTCTCAGTAAAACTCTGAAAATAATGAGGAAAAGCTATCATTTACAGCATTTTGAACATTTTACTTGCTTTGACTAATTAATCCACATAAATTCTCCTCATGAAGAAAACAGTGGTGAGACGTAGCCCGTTATAGAAACAGCCTGGTAGCATTTAGTAAAGCTGACTACACTTAACAGCATCACTTAACAGCATCACGGAGAAATAAACCCAACGGTTTGAGTACTCCAGGTACGAGGAGAGGCCTGTGAGCTGCAGACAGCCTGCAAGAATGGGAGCATACTTCTTTTTGATAAATGCTCAAGTTTTGTTCTGGACTGTGACCAAACCCTCGAAAATATTCATATTAGAATAGCTCTTATCATGCATCGCAGCCTTAGGGTCCAAAGCACACTGTAAAAAACAGAAAGAAGATCAAAACAAAGCACTGAAAAAAAGACGGGCTCTGTCCCGGAGAGATGACCAGTAAAGAGAGGCGGGAGATGACAGAGGAGCAATACTGATTAGCACGACAAGCTTCATCCTCTGCACAAGTCTCACAGTAGTCTCAGCACGCCCTCAGCCAAGTTGGTAAGTCAGCCCCAGAATATTTGTTATGTTAAAGTAATCCTTCTGTGCAAGTGGTTATGCTGGAGGATGACATTCGTCTCAGAGGTAAAACACGGAGCGATCTTTGCCTGAATTCTTATTGTGAATGACATGGAGAAAAAACCCGCTCCATAGGACACCGATTTATTGCCCACGGCTCCATTGAAACGTCTGCATAGAAAATCAGGCTGCTCCCAAGGAGCCGCAGGGCACCCAGCTGAGCTCGCCGCGCAAACGAGGAGCTCAGTGCCAGCTTCGGCAGCAACCGGGCCCGCCGGGGAGAGACGTGGCTGAGCTGGAAAATCACGCTATAGCATAACAGACAGCCAAAGAGTGCTTCCTCAGAGGGACTATATATGTCTATTGAACAGACACTGGATCTGTACAGGACAGCAGAAAGGAGAGCACAATGTTCTTTATGAGGGCAAGAAACACTGAGCAAGAAACACTCTAAATTTTTGCCTTGCTACATGTAATTGGGATGCATTACTAGCCACAGGAGGTATGTAATCAGCATAAATTACTTGATCATTAGCTACCTAATATGCAACAGTTGCCCTCAGAATTAATTCATTGGGCCAGGAAGGGCAGAATAAAAGAAGACAATGACACCACATGAGATTTTTCCTGCTAATGCCACTCAGCAGCAGCAGCGGTAGACCCAGCCCTAAGTGCTTCCCACGAAATTTTAACCAAAATTTTCTGAGGAATAAGGCAAGGAAAACATAATGGTATGATGCCCACAACGATGTGATGCCCACAGTGATGTGAGGCCAATGATTCTCCCCACTAAGAAGCCCAAAAAAGTAGAACTACACAATTGGTGTAAACTGGGGAAGACCTTAAGGGGGAAGCTGTGGGGATTGAAACAGCTTGTGCTTCTTTGGTGGAGACGTGATTACGTGCCAAGAAAGTAATTTCATGGCATTTACCTGAAACAGGCATATTTCCACAGAACATTGCTATATATGTTTTTGCTGACCAGGCTTAGCTAAATATACCACTACATGTTATAGATCTATACAGTGAAAAACAAAGACAAATAGTAGAAACCAACAATCTAAACAAATGTTAAAAAATAGTTAAAGCTCCCAGTAGACTATATTTGAATGGTCAGAAATCTGGTATTTGAGTCCCTAAAGACATTCTTTTTATCACTCATTCATTTCTAAAGTTGGGGGGGGAAAGGTTAGGAACACATGGGTCTATATGTGGAGACTCTTCTTATGACATCTCAAAGAAACCCAAACTCCTCTTGTTCTGCATAATTTGTGTAAAGAATTACATATAAAAAAAAGACACTTTTGATAAAAGAGTCCTTCCCCATGTTCTCTTGCCTGGTGGCTCAGGCTCAACCTGGATTAATGTCACCCGCCCCTTACACAAGGAATGCTCCATCACTGTTAATGCTGGCAATCTCTTGTCTCACAGAGAGCTCCTCACAGGGCACAGCTATCTAAGCCAGGTTTGGGTAAACCAACACCATTTCTCACAGCTGAAAAAAAACGCCTAGCAGATGTAATACTCCTGTATCTCATCTTCGCATAGATTCTCCACTGCGGTGATAGTACCCAATAAGGAAGGGGGGGAAGGGGCCAGCCTTTGTTCACTGGTATCCAGGGAGAGGACAGGAGGTGGGTACAAACTTGTACATAAGAAGTTCTATCTAAACAAGAGGAGGAACTTCTTCACTTTAAGGGTGGCAAAGCCCTGGAACAGGCTGCCCAGAGAGGTGGTGGAATCCCTGTCTCTGGAGACATTCAAAACCCACCCGGACAAGTTTCTGTACAACCTGCTCCAGGAGGACCTGATTTGGCAGGGGGTTTGGGTTGGACTGGATGATCTCCAGAGGTCCCTTCCAACCCCACATCATTCTGGGATTCTGTGCTTATTTCTTCCCACTCGATATAAGGGAAGGCCAGGGAACTACCTTCAGTATAAATGTTTACACCCCATGTGTGTCAAAGACAGGCCAAGGAGAGGTTCAGAAGGCTGTCAGGAGATGCTTGGGGATGGCACTACACCAAAGGGTAGTGATGGATCCTAGTAATATTCCATCACCAGAGATGCTGTAATTCACCCCTGTTACATGCATTCACCTATTTTGTCAATACATCATTGATCCTATGAATCTGACATGTAGTAAATAAGAAATTAAATATGATCTCAATTCCCCCAATACCTCACTTTCCATATACATTTTACTGTGAACACAAAGACACTCCAGATTTCCAACAGCACTGCCACGCATAGTTCACAAGTTGAATTCCATGGTTTGCTCAAGTGTGCAAAATGAGTTTTCAGTTTTACTGCACCAAAGGGAAGTTTTTTCCAGACAGCAGCAGAACCGCAGCCAAACATGGATGTTTAGCTTCAGCCTTGCAGGAAGGGCCGAGAAGCACACGCAAAGCACAATCCTGCCAGCACAGCTCTTCAGGGAGGTCACAGGCTAAAGGTTTACAGCACTTTCCCTAAAAACAGAAAGGAATTAGTTCATTGTTTCCATGCCAGGCAAAAGGTTAAAGAAAGACTCTTAAAGGCCAGGGTTCAGAGGTAAACAAATGGAGCCTACCAAATATCCTGCACACTTCCTTCTCTTAAATCACCACGGCACCTTAGGGGGGGTCCCAGCTAGCAAGACCCAGAGCAGCTGTCCTGGAGATTGGTATTAACAGAGCAAAACTTGCCCCAAATAGATTATAAAGTACAACGAGGTCCAGCTGGTACAGCCATGAATACATACCCGCAGGGTGTGAGAAACTGGATGTGTGAACCCCTACCAGACCAGAGCCCTAACGGAAGGTAAGAAAGGATTTTGATGTATCAGTAGCTTGGTGAGGTAGCTGGTTTTTGAAAAGTTGGTAGTGTGGCAGCTGTGGTGGTATTTAGATGAAGTTCTTTCTAAAGGGAGAGAATGAAAGTAAACAGAGAACATAACAAGGGAATGATAGCGGCTCATGTTGCAGGCTGCTTTGAACTGCAAGTCAACATCTTCACAATAAATAAAAGAAGCCATGCAACAAGAATCACCTGTGAACCGCTCTTACAGCAAAGACTAGTTTGATTCAATACAGAAAAGCGGAGAAAGAACAGCAGCACACAGAAAGGCTGGAGACAAAGCAAAAATGCTTCAGGTTAATTCAGATACGGAATTCTAAAAGCCTGGATGAAATTATACCTGTGTGACATTTTAGCAGAAGAAAGACCATATGTTAGAGACGTTATGCAAAAAGCAATTGATAACATGTTGACATACTGAGTACAACCTTTAGAGAGATCCAGAGTAGGGGCTAAGCATGAGGATGGAGGTTGCTGTTGCTCACAGTGATACGGAAAGAAGGCTGGGAATGAAATACTGAGTCTCTATTCCAGGTACACAGAGACGAGCTTACAGTCAGATGCTCCTTAGGAGTGGTCAGAGAAGACTGAATCTGAATTAGGCTAACATTGTAGCTCAGAGAAAAGGGACTGTAGTTTGGAAACAGGTTTGCATGTGGAGAAATACAACTGTAAGACAGATAACACATAGTGATAGTAGTTGCATTTGTAGTTATTATTAAGATCTCCCAATGATCAAGGAAAGAGGAGAAGGAGGAAGAGGAGAAGGAGGCAAATGACAGGAGATCCTCCACCAAGAAGTCCACCAGTGAAAAGAAAAATGTGGTGAGGGGAGTATGAGTAGAGGCAAATAGCCACAGACAGCCATCCGCAAGGATGTCAGGACTTCAAGAAGGGAGATGTCATGGACTTCACTGAAGGTGGCTGACAGTGGGATAGAAGTGAGGGATAGGTAGTAAGGGCAAACTGACTTTGCGCTTTTCCTAAGATGAAGTCACTAGAAATGTTGCTCCCAGCAGGATTGTACAGTCTGTATCACAGTTACTTAGAGCACAGAAAAATGCTGCATTTGAACTTTTAATAAAAGACAAACTCCCACATCATCAGGATCTGGCCCACCATCTTCCAATTTCTGGTGTCTCAGCTGTTCTCTCTGCAAAAAAGAAATTGTGATGCCAAGGACTGATGACTTTCTTAAGGTACAGCTCAATTGCAAGTAAGAATGTGGATGAAATACACAGCAAAACCTCAGAAAGGGTGAACTAGAGCCAATGGAATGACAATAATGTGGGAATGCACAACTCCTGTCCCATGGAAACAGGTTGAACATTTTGATGTGAAAGGTTTGTATCAGCCTTAAAACAGCCATAAGGTATGAAGTCTTGCACTCCTCAAAAATAAATTATTAACTTCCAAAAACACTGCTGAGGAACGTGCCCTCACTACCACCAAAAGTCCTGGGCTACCCCAGCAGGATCTGGATGGAGTAAGGTCATAAGCTGAGCCATCAACCTCCAGCAGCCAATGTCACAGCAGAAGGCAACCATCACAAGACGAGATTCCCCACCGTTTGAGGTTTCTTTCTTTCTTCCTCTTTTGATTCCTTCTCAATCCTGAACAGCTCATCAGCACCATTCTTGGATCCAGGGCCAAACCAATTTAAAAGTTCACAATGTGCAAGCTTTTGAACACTTTTCCCAATAGGATGCACCTTTGTTTATAGTCCCCTTGACTTATACAGGCCCTTCCCAAATCGGAACCTACAGGACTGCATATTTTAACAGGGTATTCATCCTGTATTAAAAAAGCACGCCTTAACTGTAGCCAGATGTCGACCGAACTCTGCAAAAAGCTGTTTCTACCAGTGCCACTTGGTTTACTCTTCCATCTGTTGCGTAGCTCAGGAATTAGTAGAATGTAAAACGTTTTATGAATTCCCTCCACTCTCATTCAGTGCTAATATATCCAACATGTTTTCCTCAAACCAAATGCAGATATACACATGCATTCCTTTTCCCATTTCTTTTAATTTATTTGCATAACTTAACTCCCAAAGCTAACCTGGAAAATTCACAGAAATTGGAGACAAACCCTGTCTGCCTCTAGAAGAGCTCAGCCTATTTCCAGCTCTAAGGAAGATCATTTCCAAAGGGTGAAATCTGACCTTACGGAAAGCTGGTGGCAAAACTTGGAGGGGCTTCATTAAAAGCAAGTTTGGCACAAAACTGCCCCCAAGACTCTTCCCTCATCCCTTTTATTTATGAAGGCTCACTATCCGCTTCATATGAATGTTTGAATTAGTATTCAGGAGTTTAAAGCTCCTTGGACTGTGGTTAAGCCTGTAGACACCATAACGGCATCACGTAGGAATTATTAGCATCATGGTTGGTTTTTTTTCCCTTAGACATTTCTTTTTTGTCTGAGACTGAACCTTCCAACTTGCTCTCTCCCCTTCAATCTCAGGAAGTAAGCACAGGTGTCAAATCTGCCAAATAAATCCCAAATCATCTCAGTCCTTTATTTTTTTGGAAATGAGCTAGGGGAAAAATGACAAACTGCAATAACCATCTTATTCAAAGCCCAAATTGCTTCATATTCTGCATAAATAGTAATTTTATTCACTAAAGTAAACTCTGACCTGATTTCAATTTTCTTCTTGGTTAAAACGGCTGTTGTTTGCTGCATGGAAGGAGAGAGAAAGAGTGCTCAGAGCTGCTTATGTGGTACAGACTTAACAAGAAGGGTTATGAAAATCAGTGAACAGGAATTTGCTGCTCTGGGTGCTGCATTTTCATCATTCTGATTCCAGACTCTGCTCAGTGCACCATCAGAAATCCTCAGAGAGCAGCAACCTCTGTAAACCTTTAATAAAAGAGAATTCCCTTCGCACACTGTTACCCCAGCTGGAAGCTTCAAGGGGCAAATCTGGCTCCTCTCCCCTTGCCCATGCCCTGCTAGCATAGCCCACATACTGTCATCGCATCTTGGCACAGGGTAGGAAATTCATCTGGAATGAGATCTACGCACAGTTTTACAGCCATGAGCCAGATTTATTTTGCCTAATGCTGCTTGTTCTTATTAGTAGTCCTGAGGTGGGGAGAGGAAAACCCATGATTATGGTATTACCCAAAGAGCCTACATTCCACGTCAAGTGGCCTTGGGAGAGGATTCATTTCTTTCCCATGCAATCAAGCCTCCATGGAAATATCCCACAGCAAACATATCCTTTGGGTCTAAGGTTCACTCAGCTGCAAAGTTACTGTCCTTTGGTCCCAGAATCAGGGGGAAAAAAAGGGTCTGGAAGGGGTATAAAAGGACCATCTAGTTCATTCCTCCACCATAAGGCAAGACGAGCTACACCTACATCTCTCCTGACAGACTTTGGCTTTAGTCCTAACAATCTCCCACATTACTAAGATCTGTGCAGCTGTGAAAGCTTTTATACTGGTGTAACAGTTAAATAATTACTATAATGGTATCGGGGTCATAAGCTGAGCCATATTCCCTTACATTACAATTTCATGAACTGGAATTCCTCTCTGGCTAGAGAGGCATACCTATTAGAAGAAAAGTGGGTTTAGACAACAGCTAGATCTAGAGAGTTAAATTGAATTGGACTAACGTGTTCAAACCCAGTCACTTAAAAGCATTGCCACAACCACCTACTGACTGAAGGATCATATTAGAAGTTCCACATTGCCCAACACAGAAAGACTTTGTTGTCCAGCTCTCACTGCAGTGAAGCTCTCTACTTCCCATCATATTAGCTTTACCAGGAGCCACTCTTAAATTCCTCTAAGCAAATGCATGCAACATGGGGAGTAAACACGATCATTTCCAGCTCTCCCACTAACTCAGAGCTGCTACTGCTTCCTCTTCAGCATCTGGTTTGAACACATCAGTGCTGGCTTTACTCATCCAGCTCCATCCCTCTAACATGTGAGCAAAGCTCTGCACTAGGCTACAACTCAAGCAGAGTACTGTCTTTTTCCTGGAGTCAAGGTCTGCAACCCAGTACCTTCACAAACGCACCTCAGGTAACTGTAAAGGCTGGTTTTAATCATTGTATTAGATGTTAGCTTCAACAATGTCCAGAGCTTAACGGGGTTTATAAGTAAATATTATTTGAACAGGTTGCCCAGAGAAGTTGTGGATGCCCCATCTCTGGAGGTATTTAAGGCCAGGCTGGATGGGGCTTTGAGCAACCTGGTCTGGTGGGAGGTGTCCCTGTCCATGGCAGGGGGGCTGGAATTCGATGATCTTTAAGGTCCCTTCCAACTCTAACCATTCTACGATTCTATGATTTATTTTTTTTTTTTTGTAGCTACACTACTGGAACTGTGGCAAGCTGGGAAAGAAAAAGGGCAAAAAAGGTTTAGAAATCACACATTATGATGAAGCACAAAATTATTTTTATTTCACCAAAGCAAGAGATAAGGGCTAAAACATCTGAATGCTTCAGATTTCTATACACAGTAGAGTAGGAAGAAATCAGCAAACAACCCAGGTACCTTACTAAAGAAAGGACTGAAATAGGTCAGGGCAGGTCAAATAGCTAAACCCAGCTTTTCAGGCCAAACTGATCTGAATTCAAACCAATGATGTCCAATTCTGTAATTTACAGCTTAGCAGCATCTCCCTCTGGAATGTCAAAATAGCAACTCAATGCATAGTCCAGTGCTTTCACATTTCCCTAATGGAGCTATTCACATGCTGAACAAAGCCTGAAAGGAGCCAGGCTAGGGGGGGGAAAAAGTATGAATCTCACTAAATATTCAGTATTTAAAATGCAGGTCAGAGAACACAAGTGAGTTTAATTAGAAAACTGAAATGGGATCCTGCATGTTAATGCACTTGTTCACTGTTTGGGTTCATTTCAAAGTGTTCCCATTTGATTGTCCTTGGAGACATTTGTGCTTGTATCTAACAAAGGAGATAAAAAAATGACAGGAAATGTTTGTTCTGGGTGTATCTGTGTAAATCTGCTTGCAGCAAAGATGTTATTGCAGCCCTGCACTTCGGCACTGAGTTCATGGGACAAGAATGGTTGGACACTCAGTGCTGTGCGAACACTCTTCCCTGGAAAAGCCCTTACAAACCTGCATCCGCAGCAAAATGTAGTTTCCAGTGCACTGGCTTTTGACGTTTTACAACTTTGGAAAATTGTGGCAAGAATGAGAGCAGTGACACAGACCTGTGTCACAACCTGCCTGGAAACGATTGGGTTTTCAGTGCCTGGGGGCCAATTCCCAGCTGCGGTGCACAATGATGCTGCTGAAATGCACAGATGTAATCACGGTGGATTTTAAAAATAAAATTTTGCGTGCTTTTTTATGGTTACAAATAACATTGCTCTTGAAATCACTCAGTGTAACGCTGAAGGTAGAAAACCCCAACAGAGTGAAGCACCATCCACACTGAAGCTCATCAGCTTCTCCTGCTGATGCTACTCAGATGTGACTACGGAGAAACAGGTTGGAGAGCATTCTTATAAATTATTTTTTCATAGAGCTCTCTAGAGATCTTCACTATCTGTTTTTCAGAAGTTATCATGTAATATAAACCAGCAACCTTTATAGCTGGGTTTAATAAATTTTATACAGTGAAAAAGAAGGACATGTTGTGCTTATATTTCCTTCAATTTATAGCTTTTGTGGAAAAAAACCCACAGGGCGGAAATCTCAATGGAATAAAACACTACAAAATATATTCAAGAAACAATTTGGGCTATTTCAGGCCAGGACTGACCCGAAGAGAAGATACTAGGGCGTTATTCCCAGTATCCCTATGAAAGATCATCCTCCTCCCTTGACCACAAAGATATTATATAAATACATATATAGGTATAAGGGAAAAAATCAAATACTGACTGGAGACACACAATTATCTGTGTTTGCAACCGACCTAAAAAATAGCCCAACAGGAACGGATTGAAAAGTATTTTCCAATTACTTCTGTTTTCCTGTTGCATGTGCTGCTCAAAAGCTTCAGAGCTGAAGTAATGTGCTGGTTCTCAAATTTTCCACACAAGGATCTCCCTTCCTTCATGGAGACCTCTCCAGGTTGGAAGGAGACCTCTCCTCTTTCATTTGCACGGCGCAGGAACGGATGGAGGGCAGGAGTCCCAGTACCGGGACACACAAGGAATTGAACTGGAATCAAAATAGATTATGAACAGAAGATTGTTGCGTGTGGACGCTTGTTATTTCAGCTGAATGAAATGGAACTATAGCAAGTGGCAGAAAACACACACACATGAAAACTAAGCTCATTAGCACCAAATGTAAGATGTAAATCCTACTTCTGAAGTTAACATTCAAACTTATTTTAAAGCAATATCCAAAGATACAGATAAAAAAATCAAGCAGATAAATAGCAGTAACATCATGTGGTAAAGATGAGGAGGAAGATCTTCTGTTCTTCATGACTACCTCAGCAGCAAGATCAAATGCTAGACCTCCTGGGACATGGACACAGGATTTTCCTGTGCTGGGTAACAGCCACTTGTAAGATGGCCAGTGCCTAGTCTGTGAAAGTCTTACTTTGTGTTACTTCAGCCTGGAAAATGCTAGATTTAAGTGGCTGCTGATTGAAATAACTGAATCTCCGGTTCAATGCAGATGGTCAACAGTGGTGGGTGGCTCATTCCCCTCAGCGTGACCCAGATCCATGGTCTGTTGCTCACCAATATCGTTCCCATGACTGGTCCATTGTGGAACCAGCCACAGAGACCTTCCTGAGTTTTAATCTCAGGCGACAGCTTGTCCTAGACAAGGTCTGCTGCAGCTAAAGGCTTTCCCATGAGGGATGTTGCTCCCCACACAGACTGAGTGCACTCGAGACCAGTCTCAATGTAACACCCACCTCCAGCAGCTGGAGGTTGCACTTGTTGAAAGCATAACTCTTCTTCCCATCTTCTTCTCCTCATTACCTCTTGTGGTCATCAACAAATTCCTTGCCAATTTGAGGAGCCAGCTGGGAGACTACAAGGAAAATCCCAAGCAGATTGGACTATCTTATTCCTAGGAGAGAAGACTAGTGGAGCTGAGGCATCTCATCTGAAGAACACACATAGTTCTTCAGAGAAGCAGACTGAAACCTGGGATAAATGTTAATCGTCTCATTTGAATCAAACCTTATCCAAAGGTACTGGCCCAAATGAAACCAGAATCTGCTTTTAAATCCTTCGCCTCTTCATTTATGATTGTTATGAGGCTGTCCTTTGGTTTGCAGATGTCTGCATGATTGTGTTTTGCCTAGATGAGAGCTGTTCCCCTGCCTGCCTGTAGCAAGGTACGGCCGCAGTTCAGGACAGATTTCACTCACCAGCAGCACAGCAGGAATTTGAGGGCTGCATTTTTCTTTCCAAAAGGGGAGACAAAAGCTACCAAGCATTTCTGCTCCTTTGAGGCTTGCAGATAAACTGACAAAAAAAATTAAATCTCATTACTTGGGACATATTTTACCTCCTGCAAAGGGTGAAACAGGCCAAGTGCAGAGATTGTTTTTAAAAAAAACAAACCCAGCCACCGCCCTCCCATCCCTGCAAACTCACTCAAGCCTAAAGCATTACCAGAGATCTCCCACTGTGGGGAGCTACAGACCACAGTGCCCCCGACTCACCCAGAGAGAAATAAAATTAAGGGGCTTTAATACAGCAGGTGGAAACTGGATGTCAGGGTTTCCTCCTGGAGAATGTGTAACAAATGCTGCTGTGAAGAGAGAACCAAAGAGCTGGGTACCCACATGCCAGAACCAAGCTGCTCCCCTGAGCAAAGGGAGGTCCACTCTTGCATGTCCCCCTTGAAGCCACAGGTAGCTGATGCCCTGGAGGAATTTGAGCTTTTGCCTTCTTCAGAAATTCTCCTGGCTCTTTGTGTGCTGCCCCTGATAGAGGAATTCCCTTCGCTGACCCCCAGCAGGAGATCGGTTTAGGCATGTGCACAGACAGACAGCCTGCTAGGCCAGCCAAAACAGGCTTTCTTAAATCCCTCACATTGACATCAGGTTGTGAGCTGATGTCTAAGAAAAAAAAAAACCAACAACAAACGGTTTGTTTTATCTACTAGCTTAATGGAAAAACTCATAGCTGTAAGCAGATGGCCCTGTTTCACCTAGTAGAGAGCAATGGCAAAAATGAAATAACTGTTAGACGAACACCTGAATGAAGTGAGGTAAACCAGCACAAGGATTTCAACACGAGCTGAACACAGAACCAAGAGCTGAAATCAGACATGAGCTTTTGGGTCCCAACAAAAACTCTTCACAGAAACAGGTGACAAACACTGTCACAAACAGTGAAAGCCATGGAGGAGTGACAGCAAGTCAGTCATAAGGAGACGAGAAGATGTTGCTTCTTAAGATAGCTCCAGGGCTGACTTGCATTTGAAGATTTATCTTGAATACCCACTCACCTATAAGACTCTTGGGTGCACCAAGACACTGACCTCTTAAAAGGTCAAATTCTTAATAAGCAGCAGAGTGAAGAAAGCACAAGAAACAGCCTGTTTCTCAAATTCCAGGCAGTACGAATCCACTCCATCAGGAGCGGAGCAGTGTTTGATGGTGCCAAATTCAGTCCTGCTTGGGGTTGGGCTCCTGCTACTGGGCTGAATCTGATCCAAGCAGTTCAAAGACAGTTGTTTTGGTTCTTCACCCCCAAACTGCTACTATTTCTCCACCTTTTAGTCTATCCATAAAAAAATAAAGACCTGGTACAAAGAACATAGGCCAGAGAAACTGAAGTTGCTCCATCTGAAATTCCTAATGAGAGAGGCCCTCCTTTTCTGGCAAGGAAGTTGAATCAAGTTCACTCACCAGACTGTTTAAGTTTAAGTTGGCTTGTTTAGATTCAGAGTAGAGGCCACAGAGTACACAAAAAGCATTCACAGAGAGCAGCGAAGGCATTATGATCCCTATAGCTTACCAGGTTGGATAAGAAAGTACTTCTTTGCAGCGGGTTATGTAAGTATAAAATCCTTTCCTGTATTTTCACACACATAACCAGTGGGTATTTTGTTAAAAACACAAGACCCGATGACTCAACAAAAGCATTGGTGATGTATGACACATAAAATGAGGCTAAATTTTTATCAGTTCCTCCCTTCCATCTGCCCTACAGCTTCTGTGTCTATCACCTACTCCCTCTGCTTCAAATTCACTCTTCTCTCTCTTTGCATTTGATTTTAGTAGGTTATCTGGAGGCAGCAATTTTTTTTGTAATTTTAGGAGGTTCAATTCATAGAAGAAAAAGAAAAATGACCAAACAACAAAGCTACATTTAAACATTTGCTCATTGCTTCAGAGAGGATGAAGAACAAAGAGGTTTCTTTTAAATACCTGCAGAGTTTGGTGGACCACAGCACTGCAGCATCACAGCAACAGCTCGAGGTCTCCATCACCCACTGTGGGAACAGCTCAGAGCTTATTGGGTACATATAGCCTAAAACAGGATAACTGCATTCCTGGCACTAGCTGAAGAGCTCTTAAGTAAACAGTCTTAAGGAAAAGTTGATGAAAGGAGACAACAAACACTCATTTTAAACCTCTGGGCAGTGCTGTCCATGTTTACGACATGCTGGAGCAATTCCTTTTTTTTGCTCTCTTCCTATCACCTCTTCCTCAGCTCTGTGATAAGTTTCCATGGCTTTATTAGGATTACAGAAGACACAACAGGTATTTACCTCTAGGGTGGCCCCAAAGTCAGAAAACACACAAACTTCCCATTAACTTCATCAGAACTGGAATTGTGCTGACATGTGGCCACGGTTCACGTCTTACACTGGCTTTAACTAGTGCAAGTACTTTTTCTTCCATAATTGTGTACAGGGACACGCACAGCTGCTGGAGTGGATGTAGGCGGGAAATGCATTAACTGCAAAACTCTTAAAGAATTGGAAAAAACGGTTGGATAATAGTAATTTTTTTCTCAATGGCAATAGACATTTTAGCAAGACGCACACTTAGGCTTTAAGTGAAAAGCAGAACTAGAAGACAGTAGAAATATACCACTTTTACATCTTTTGTTGTTAAAGAACTTAAACTTTCTGTGTCCTATACATTAGAAACCCCCTATATTTTCATAACAAATGTACATGGTCTGAATGGATGAAAACTAAAGTGACAACACACCATAGGAGAGAGGGAGCGCAGGCAGTAGAGTAGCACCACGAATCTTCCAGGTCTTAAGGTCCCTGCAGGAACTGCCTTTCTAGAGAATTTGAATGAAACTCTAATATAAACATAACATTTGCAGTGCATGTTAAGTGTCTATATTTTCATCTTCAAAAGGAAACAAACTGTGGAACTGGCAGAACATAATCTCCTTATGCCTTAAGGAGAGCACACTCAGGTGCAACAAAGCAATCCATAGATGCTGTAATAGCAAAATCCTCCAACTATCACAAAGGGAGGGTGGGCAGGTGGGGGGGAGTAATTTAGGGCAGGAGTCAGTGCCAAATCTAGCATATACATTACTGTGCTGTGTGTGAAGTATGAAATGCTTGCAGCAAGCTCCACATGGTAAATCCGAAGAGATGCGTGTGCACTTAAACACTTTGGGTCTTCTAAAGGCTGTAAATGTGAAAAATCAGCTTAAAGTCAGAAAATGTGAAGGGACTCAGGAGTACAGGGTAGTTACACAAGGCCAGGAAAGCTGAAAGAAGTCCTGCCTAGAAGCACGGAGGAATGGTGTCCTCCCAGAGCCCACACGCAAAGGGAAGAAAAGAGGTATTTTCAACATGTATTTAATGCAAGTCCTAAAACAATATTCTGACTGAAAAGCCTGAAACAAGAAGACTAAAAGGACAGAGAAAGCAGGAAACGTTGTCCCATCTCCCAAGTCTCAGGCTGAGTGACCCAAGGGCACTACAAAGATGAGAGTCAGCTCTTTGGCAAACCAGCCCCGGGTGGCTGGAAGAGAAGTCAGCTGCATCAGCCAAGACACTGCCACTGACAAGGCAGGACTTTTGCCTACTCCTCTCTAAAACACTTATGATTTTCTTTATAGATGTTCAAAGTAGTACAACCATAACTTACAATCATCCTTCTTCTATGAAAACAAAAGCCAAACCTAATTCTTAGCTTTAAGTTACCTGGCAAGGAAACAATTTCCTAGCGCCCTGAGAGCTGTGGAGAACCTTTGGGAGCAGCAATTAATTAAACAGAGTGAAGCAACAAATACTCTCAGATAGAAGCTAATGAGTTTTCTAAGGCTGAAGATATGCTTTCCACCCTCCTGAACGCAGCTGACTTAGGGACTGGTGGGACAACAGACAAACTTCTTCAGGTCTCTTTTTTAGTGGGTGAGAAACCATTGCCTGAAGGCAAAGAGCAGGAGTGTGAAATCACCTGCTGACCCTGAAAACACTGTCTCATTCCATCATGCAGAAATTAATATAGTTAAACTAAATGTCAGGGAAAGAAAGAAGTCATTTGAAGGACACAGTATAATAAGGATAGTCTGGACATTTAGGACTACAGGTTGGGTTTTGAAACAATTTGCTGGGCATGTGGCAAAAAATATTCATTTCTGTGACTGCACATGCAATGGAGGTAGTGCATTATGGAGTCTACGAGTTGGTATGTGCTTCAGAGATCTAAGTCTACCCAAGAGTCTTTACTTGCATCTTTATTACTAAGGCATTGCCCTGAGACAAGACATTTTTTTGCCAAATGTGACCAACCTTCACATTCTGAGGACTGCAAAATTTCAGTTTTTAGCAATTTTCATGGTCTTCAAATACAAGCATTTGTAATTATTGAATTATCTAGATCAACACTTTAATACATACATTAAGATTAATTAGTTAAGCTGAGGATCTTGCCTGGCAGCATTTCCTGTTCAGTGATTCGGATCAGCGTGGGCTGATCCTTATTGGAATGCCTGAAACCTTTAATTGTATTGCACGTGAACACAACAGGATTTTATGTTCATGGCAGTGATTTAATGCCCACTCCCCTTAAATGAAGTAAGTCTTTTAAGTGAACCGCAGAGAAAAAGGGAACAGCTTTAATATTTTGGCCCATATGGCTTACAGGAGTCCCTTTATTGATCAGCATAAACCCCAATATTTCTGCAACAACTCTCATAGCAAATAAATGTCACCCACAGCTGGGCTGGTTTGGAAATGAGCACTGCACTCCTGGCAACGGTTACGGGAACTGTTTTCCCTTGAAATAGAGAGCCTACTTCTCATTACCGAACTGATTTTGCTATCACTTATCAGCAATACCCAGAGCAACTCCACTGATGTTAATAACGTAACAACAGGGTAAAATGAGGCTGAGTGAAAATAAGGGCTCAGTACCACAGGTGATAAAAGTTTGCCATCTATTTATATCAGATCCAAGCTTGGCCTGGCTGATCTAACCCTCATGCGTATTCATGAAAAACAAGTATGCACAATGCAAGAGGGGAACAAAGTAAGCTTGAAAGAGCACAAAGTGAAATATTGCTGGCTGCTTCTAACCTCCTCATCCTTTATTTACCCAGTGAATGTAAACTGCTTTAAATAGCAATTTCTTCCCACTACAGATAAACTTGAAAAATGCCTTTCCTCATCTCCCTTCTTTTCTGGCAGGTCTACAGCATCCTTCAGAAGACTACAAATGATCTGGGAGCACAAAGCAACTGTTACCACGTTCCAGTCTAAGCAAACCCAAAGCTGCTCCACTCCACAAACCAAGCAGTGAGCCACTTCATCAGTGACTAATGCAGCCACAGCCTTTTCAATTGGAGTATGTTATTTCTGGCCAGTTTTCTAGCTTCTGCAAGTAAACTCAAGCCTTCCTAGACTCATTTACTCATTCACAATTTGTGTCTTACCTAGAAATACCCATGAATTTGAAAATTGTCACTAATTTTGAGTTCCTGTGTTGAAGTACCTCTGTCTGACTTTTAGATACCAGAAGATGTGACTTCATCAACTCTGGAGATGGCCAGGACTTCAGAAACAAAATGAAAACATAAAGACCAAAACCAATAAAAATAAACTCACATCTCAATTTAGAGTCTGAAAAGTTAAGGAAAGTAGAAAGAAATTCAGAGGAAAACCCAGACATTTTCACCTCCTTGGTTTAATTCCTGAGCATTTTCTTCCAAGAGACAATTCATGACAATTATATTCTACATTTCACAGATTCTAGGAAAATTAAAGTTGTCTTTGACAATCCTTTCTGTGCTACTCACAGCTTTGGAAACCAAAATGTCCTAATCTAGTCAATTGTTCCTTACACAGAAGTCCTTCGACATCTCTGATCAACCCTACTGCCCTCTGTGGACCTTTGCCAGGACATTCCTTTTTGTGGGGAAATTACAAATAAGCTGAGCAGGACAGATCTCAGTATAGATTCCTCTGGGACTTCACTGGCTTTCCCTCTGTTCACCCCAAGCCTTTGTTTCTTATCTTTTATAATTATTGATATAGCCATGCCAGGATCTTCCCTCCTCTACCACAGTTGCTTTGCCTCTTAAAAAGCTCTTGTCAAGGGCTGCATCAAAACTTAGCTAAATCTATATAGACAGTATCAACCAAACCATGTTCCCAAGATATTTAATGATCTCTTTGGAGATTTACAAACCAAGAGGTTTATGGAAGCCTTTAAAGAAGCCATATGGATTCTTCCTCAGCAGATTTCGTTTGTCCAAGCATCTACTCATTTTATCCTTTTTTAGTCTCTGCTAAGTTGATGATGTTGTAGGCCTGTAGCTCCTCACATTCCCTTAGAATCTTTATAAGGTAAACACTCATTGTCCACCTTGTAGTCTTCAGATACTGAGAAACTTCAGATACTCTCAGCAATGCAGTTATTTAATGTCTGAATTCCCCTAGAGTTAGTTTGCCCCTTAGATGAACAACATTGTGTTTGTAGCATCTACTGTCTCCTAAGTTCTTCCACAGTAGCCTCAATATTGGACATATTCTCTCCTGAGTTTACTCCAAACTGATCTATGGCTCTCTTATGTGTATTATTCCACAGTGAACAACAACGCAAATAATTAATTTGGCTTCTCTGCATTGTGGTGTCCATCATCTCCAGCTGCTCCTTTTTAAACTGTAATCATAAAGTGACCCTGCAGACTCCCTGGTCAGCTTTTTGCTCTTGATATATTTGAAGAATTCAGTACTAGTTTTGAGTCCATCAGCTAGTTGTTCCTTCTTTTTCTTTATACTTTTATATCTCTTCTGCCAGAGATTAGGATCCTCTCCATTTTCACCCACTGGACATGCTTTCAGCTTTTCAAAGACTGCCTTCCTATAATTTCATAACCTAATACACTTTGCTATTTAGACCCTACCTGCTCCCTTTCACCATTTTCTCAGCCTTTATTAAAAGGTGATATATACTAGTGATTCTGGCGTGGTATCATTCAACATCTCTGTACCTCCTGTAAACATTTATTTCTCTTAAAAGGCCTATTAAACACCCTTTTATCAATCTTTATCATACACACATATTTAATCTTACAGAACCCGAGCACATTTGTGGTGGATGTTTGGCCTTTTTACCTCTGCAGGGATGTTGAATCTAAAATACATCGTTGCTGGTACGAGCAGCGCTGAAAACTGCGAAATCTTCAGCCAGATCTGGCACCTCACTTAATGCCAAGTCAAGGGTTGTATTTTCTTTCATGGCACACCTTCATCAGCTGCTGCAGGAAACAATCGCTGACAGTGTCTCTCCATTTCACCTCTGGGCAAATATCAAACCAAACATGAAGCAACAGACATGGTGGTAACTGGATTTTCTACATACAAGAGTATTTTCTGCCCCAACAATCTCCCTTTAGCACTCAGAGTTACTGTACTGGTAGAAGAGCCAACAGTAAGAATCCACTGTTCCAGTCTTCCTATTTAGACATAAAATTTCAATCCAGGTTGCACAGAATTCCTGACAACTCCTGCTGCCTGACCTGACCTTTAAACTACCATGCATGGGTTTTTTTGAGCGAGCCCAACCATTAAAAATTCACATCCAGACTTCTACCTTGCTGTGAATCAAGCCTTTCCAGATGGCAGGTGACACCTAAATGTCAGAAGCACAGTTGTTCTGCCCTCTCTTATCTCTAAAATAAGCCACCGACAGGTCTTCCTGATGGCCTTTAAAGAGATAAAGAAATCACTTATGTACAAATCTTTAAAAGTAATAATAATTTTTAAAAAGTCTGAAAAACTATTGCAAAGCATAGATTCATTTTTGGGTGGACCTGCTATTTTTGAGGGTTTTAGCTCGGTGGCTGTGAGAGAAGAGATGGCAGCAGCTATCTGTCTGTCTTGACTTTCACAGAAACAAAGCACCGTCAGGAGATGCTATTCTCAGAATTCATTTTTCACATCCCTATAGTGCTACAGTGAATGCTACAGTGCTACAGTGAGTGGACTCTCATACTGAGCGATGGCCCAAATATTTCTACAGGAAAACAGGTCAAGCCCTGGCTTCAAGATTTAAATGAACCAGACTTTTGTTCATGAAAACAAGTTGTCAAAGTATTTTTTACTCTCCAAGTGGGTTTCAGTTATCTGCGAAGGCTGAGCTAAGCAGTATTTTCATCAACAGCCTGGATGAAGTGATGGAATGTACCCTCAGCAAGTTTGTTGACGAAACAAAACTGGGAGGGGTGGCTGACACATCAAAAGGCTGTGCTGTCATACAGTAAGACCTGGACAGGTTGGAGAGTTAGGCAGAGAGGAACCTGATGGAATTCAACAAGGCCAAGTGTAAGGTCCTGCATCCTGCACCTGGGAAGGAATAACCCCCTGCACTGGTACAGGCTGGGGGCTGACATGCTGGAGACCAGCTCTGAGGAAAGACCTGGGAGTCCTGGTGGACAAGAGGATGACCATGAGCAAGCAATGTGCCCTTTTGACCAAGAAGGTCAATGGCATCCCAGGGTACATCAAGAAGAGTGTGACCAGCAGGTCAAAGGAGGTTATCCTGCCCCTGTTCTCTGCCCTGGTGAGGCCCCATCTGGAGTACTGTGTCCAGTTCTGGGCCCCCCAGTTCAGGAAGGACAGGGAACTACTGGAGAGGGTACAGCAGAGGACCACCAAGATGATTAGGGGCCTAGAGCATCTCTTTTATAAGGAAAAGTTGAGGGACTTGGGTCTTTTTAGTCTGGAGAAGAGAAGGCTGATGGGGAATCTGATCAACACCTATAAATACTTAAAGGGTGGGTGTCAAGAGGAAGGGGCCAGTCTTTTTTCAGTGGTGCCCAGTGAGAAGGCAAGAGGAAATGGAAACTTGTACATCAGAAGTTTCATCTCAATATGAGGAGGAACTTCTTCACTTTAAGGGTGGCAGAGCCCTGGAACAGGCTGCCCAGAGAGGTGGTGGAGTCCCTGCCTCTGGAGACATTCAAAACCCACCTGGACAAGTTCCTGTGCAGCCTGCTCTGGGTGGACCTGCTTTGGCAGGGGGGTTGGACTAGATGATCTCCAGAGGTCCCTTCCAACCCCACATCATTCTGTGATTCTGTGAAGAGCAACGTCCTTTTTCCTCACTGCTTCAGAGATGCTGTATGGATGTGAAGGTTTTTGAGAGCTCTGTGCTCTCGCAGAGTAGGGAAGGAGAAATGAAACAACAGTTCTTCTTGGCACAGATTAAAAAGAAATACACCAGCTCCTAAAAGCTGTAGTTTAATTTTAGTCTCACTTGGAAAAGTAACCATTCCAGAACATTAAAATCCTACATATTACATCCCTCATTTTTCCTCAGATAGATTACTAAAAAACTCAGCTGGATGTGTTCAGTAGGTTTAACTGTGCCTACAGGACCCTTGGATAAGGTCGGATTTTGTCATTTAAACCTTATGTCCTCCTCTCCTGTTCTTTCTAGAAGAAAATATATATATGAGTTCCCTCCCTTCCACATTTTTAAAGTCCCTTTTCATTACTCTTTTTAAGTTTGAGCTATTAAAATAAAATCCCTGTAATGTGGTAACAGGAAGAAGAGCAAAAACAGCAGGTAGCCTTTTATTGTACTTAGTGACAAAAAGTAAAACTTCCTTTAATGGAGTAAATGAAAAAAAAAAAAAAAAACAGAACAGTTTAATATTTTATTTTAATGAAAAGCTGGAAAACTTTTATTCAAAATTTTCAAAGTTTTCCACTGACAAATTTTGAAAAATACTTTTGTAAAGGAAAAAACCCCACACTTTTAAATAGCAAATAAATGAACTCACAAAGTCAGTTCTCACCTCAGAAACTTAGACAGACTTTTTAGTAAGGCCTATAGCAATAGGACAAGGAGTAATGGATTTAAACTATCAGAGGGTAGATTTAGACTAAATAGAAGGAAGAAATTTTTTACAATGAGAGTGGTGAGACCACTGGCCCACATTGCCTAGAGAGGTGGTAGATGTCCCATCCCTGGGAATATTCAAGGTCAGGTTGGACGGGCCTTTGAGGAATCTGGTCTAGTTGATGATGTCCCTGCTCATTGCAGGGATGCTGGACCAGCTGACCTCTACAGCTGCCTTCCAGCCCAAACTGTTCTATGATCTGAAGGGCTTTCTTGCTCTTAACAAAGACATTGGGTTGACCACTCGTCCAGCACTACCAGCCCTACTTGAAAAGTTGGATCAATAATTTTCAGCGGATTACTAACTTCTAAGTAGGCTTCAAGACAAAGCAGCTCGCTTCCTTGCACTCTACCACAAATCAACAGAGACCCGCAAAAAGAATTCCAGGTCAAATTCCCTGGATGCAAGCGAGGTGAATCATGACAACCATAACACAGGCCCCAATTATAGTTTGAAAGAAAAAGCAAAACAAATCACCCAAAACAGAAATCCCAACCATGGTGATGACAAACAGGAAAGACAGATGAAACTGCACAGACCCGTAGGGCTTCCTGCAGAAGAAGCTTGGAAGCACATGCCAGGAGGGCTGCCCGGGCACCTGGGGTGCAAAAATTGACAGATTAAAGTTACACATGATGCGATCAGGAAAGAAATACATTTTAAAGCCAAAGCTGAAGAACATTTAGCAGAGTCGCACCTTGTCAGACAGCAGATGAGTGCTACTAGTCATACTGGTCTTCACAGGTGTCTTATGGTTGGACTCAATCTCAGAGGTCCCTTTCAACCATGAAAATTCTCTAATTCTGGTTCTGTGATTTATGGGCACACTGTTACTCTGAGGACAATATTGAAGGCTAAGTCCACAGTTGCCCTGACTCCCTCCAGCTCTCAGGTTATGCTAATGCATCATCTCCAGCACTGTAGTGGCAGAAAACTCCCCACAATTTCAACTAAAGGGACAGGGCTTTATATATCCATATTGCCGCAATCAGCAAAATTTCTTCCTTGGTTCTAGGTTTCAGTTTTATTTTCTTTCACATTCCCTGCAGAACTAAAGCCCAGGGCGAGATACTCAGTCCAGCTCTGAGATACTCTTCAGTGGAACAGATGAGTGCCCAGTAAGACAAAGTAGATGGACAGGGAGCATAAACGAGCTCTAGGGCCTGCTCCTGCAGCTCCACAGGACATCCTAGGGAGTTTCTGCCGAGGCTGCGAGGATGAACCTGCTGGGTTTATGTTCATTCCCTCACCAGTTAATAATGAACACTCACAGCCTGCTGTGCAACAGATGACTTCAAAATATGTAGAATCTTCAAGCTCAGTCTGTGGCATCACAGCTATTTATTTATTTTAAATTAAAGCTAGGCTCACAGTACCTTATTATATAAAATAGACAAGGACTGTCTCCATAAAAAAAAAAAAAAGTATTTTACACAGCTTGCCTCTTCTTTTTTCCTTATAATCAACATATAAAGCTGCTGTAAAGACCCTTAAGGCTTATCTTTACAGCTTTGCCACTATGCTGTTGCTATTCTTTCACAGAGCTATTTGTATTGAAATTCTACCTTATCAATTTATTAAATAAGTTTTGAGGCTGTGGAGTATGTGCTTATGTGATGAACTTAAAATTGCAGCTTCGGTTTATGGAAGTCATTTGTATTGCTGAGTTGTATTCAAGACATTGCTTTAGAATTCTTATTTTCCTATGAAATGAGAAAATCGACTCATTTAACTGCGTATCACAAATTCATTTCCTAGCTCTACTCCATCACACTAAGACTTTTCACTATGAAGCCTCCATTCTGTTTTCAAATTTTCCACTCATTTCCCACAAGAATTTAAGCAACTGTCTGAGAAACAACTACTTTTTTAAAAAAAAATTATTGATTTTAGATGTGCTAATTTTTGGTGAGCGTCTTTGTAGGGCTGTGTGTGTGTTTGTGTGTATTTATTGGTTTTTAACCTTGGTGTGACTCAAAACTAACCTCCTTCAAAGAGAATCCACATTTCCTGACTCAGTGTCACTCTCTTCTTCATACGTACTGGAAAAAATGGTGTTAAGATTCAGGAGTCTGTGAATATCTGAGAATTACTAATGTATTACATAAAGCAGAAAACCTGATAATAAGGAAGGAGACATCCACCCTATTTAGTTAGCACTAGTAACTGGTCCCTAAAATATGAGAAACTGAATTAGCTACTACATGTTGTCATACTGCAGAGCATTTGTCCCACCATGATCATCCTTCATCAGTAACACCTTCATCCCATCACCAGATGGTAGAGATTCTCTAGAAGCCTCTCTTAAGAAATTGCTGGAAATAATTTTTTATTTTATTTTTTTTTTCTGGAAAGAGAGAGAAATCCTGAGTAATCTGTAGTTATTAATAGTCTCTTCCAATAGAAAAACAGGGAGCACCAAAAATACCACCAAATTGCAGGTTCAAAATAAAATGAGATATTCCTTTATACAACACTCAGCCATCTTAATGAACTCCTTGCCTTGTATGTTACTGCTTTGAACATTTTAACAAATGGGAGTGGGGAGGCATATCAAGGTACCTGAGATACAAGAGAAGGTAGGAAACGAAGAGCCATTTGGTTGGCAGAATACAAAGAAACCCCAGATTAGTTCAAGTTTCTTGGTGTGGGGTTCTCCACAGGCATTTTTAGCACGGATGCTCCAAAACCAACGCATCACAGGGCTGAGGTGTGTGCCAGGGGATCTTACCACACAGTTCTTGCAGAAACCAAAATTCTGCAACTACCAAGCAGTGCCTTGTAACAAGATCCCCTAAAAGGGCAAAAGTATGTTCTGATAGTTTATAAAGCTCTGAAAGAGCATCAGGAACCACTCAAGTAGCTGCACACCATGGAACTGATTCTAAGCACCAACACAAGATGGTACTTTCTCTACAGTAAGCTTCCCATTGAGGTGGTTATTATTCATGGGGGAACTGGATTTCCTAATGGCAAAATGAAGTAGTGGAATCTCTGAGATTTCTTCACTTTCAGATTTTTCCTTTCCAAGCTGTGGGACAGGGGAAAACAAATCAGAGGGTGGGTGGAAGGAGGACAGAATAGAGTCAGCTTGACCAGCCAAACCCCGCTGACAGCGCCAAATATCATACAGCAGCAGCTATTGGCCAAAAAGTCCTATATGGACTCAAGTGTGTTCTGTAATTGAGATGTGTGTAGTTCCAGGCACATCAGCAAGGCAAAAAAATGCTGAAATAAGCTCAAACATGGTAGCGCTATGGAAATAGCACCCCTGAGAGAATGAAACACATACAAAGGGCTTGAGATGAACAGGCTGTCAAGCAATAGATGAAAGAGTGTTTTTGCAATTTGAAACTCTTTGGGGTGTAACACTGCTGCTATTGCAAGGCCATCCAGAAGGAAACTTTACTCTATAGAAAGCAAAATTAAAGAGCAGCTACATCTTCCATCATAGGGTTTTTCTATATGTTCACACATGGAGAACTCCTAAATATATGTCAGAGATGTCTCTCAAACTTCTGCTACTGGTGGAATGCTCTGGCCATGAAAGATCTTTACAGAAAAGAGCCCGTCTATACGAATTGTCACTGGAAAGATGAGCAAGGCACAAACATACTTTGGAAAAACCACATAAAACCCATCATGTGCTCTCTACTAACATGTTTACATGTAGCCAGCTAAAAGCGCTTAGGGGATTTATACACGTTTCCCTTAGATGAACAGCCGAAACAGAGCTGTTATCTCTCAGGCTTGGTGAAGCTATAAACTAAGCTGTGGTGTTTCCTGGAAGATGCTTAATGCATCTAAGAGCTGAATTCCTTTCTGGAAGGCTGAAGCACAGCACAGAGAAAGCGTGCATCATTCCCGTAGATGTCCATTCCTGTGCCAGATCTGTCTGAAACTCGTAACACCTGACAACGCTTCCCAACTGAGTCTTGCTGAGCATAAAGCCAGCAGGTGTTTCTTAGTGTTTAATGAATGCAAGATCCATCTGCAAAAAATGCCCCAAGACATCTTTTCCCTTCTTACACAAAAACATATCCTTTATTTGTAGAAAGGAGACTTGACAACACTCTGCAAATGAGCAGAGCCCCTTCAGGGCTCACAGATGCAGCAAACCCTTTTAAAATCCAAACACCCACATAGAAGGAGTTGCACCACGACACAGATGAGAGTCCCTTGAAGGTCTGAGAATGGCTGCAGTGGTACAGCTTTATGTTCAAGCATGAACATTTGCTTTAGGGTATAACATGTGTTGCAAGGCCCCAAATATAATTGCTGCACCAGTTTAAGATCTTACAGTCTGTGATAGTGCAATTTGACTGTCCAGCCTTGCTGAGGTTGATTGTTTCTGTAGGAAGATGAGCAAGAGCATATCCTTGTAGAGCATGAATTATCGAACTTAAATCACCAAAGGGACAATTGTGAAGCAAGACAGACATTTCCCAATTCCCTCTAAACTTGACTCATTAACTCCAGAATGCCAGTTACCTGATTACTGAACTTCATCCAAGATACTTCCCTTGACAATTGTCTTTTTTGTAAAGAAGTTAAACTGCTATTTGAAACAGAAGTTAGCGCTTATTCTGGGGATAATGAAGTAGTATTTTATGGAGGTCCACCAGAATACTTGCCACGTATTCGGGACCTCTTCCACTCACATTTATCTATGGAAACCTTTTGCAGGTACCTGTCAATCACATACCTCATAGGTGTGGCAGGTAGGAGGGTATTTCCATCTGTAACTAGTAGTGCAAACCAGTTAAGAACTTGGGATTTAAAAAAATTATTACAGAACGAAATATTTTAAATAACAAAGTTTGAAACCTAAAGAGATCAGTATAATTGTATACAGTTATCTGCAATTATTTTCTCAGCTTTTATAATAATAACCATTGTGAAAGGCTAATCCACAGGAAAACTACCGTCCTGGGGCAAAGAGCAACCTTCCACTTGGAAATGCTCAAATACGTTACCCATTTCTGGATTAACTGTACGTGTTGTCCTTCTCAGCATCAAAATTATGAGCTCCTGGCACATTAATTATTATAATGGAATCATAGAATGGTTAGAGTTGGAAGGGACCTTAAAACACATCGAGTTCCAACCCCCCTGCCATGGGCAGGGACACCTCCCACTAGACCAGGTTGCTCAAAGCCCCATCCAGCCAGGCCTTCAACAAGTCCAGGGATGGGGCAGCCACAGCTTCTCTGGGCAACCTGTTCCAGTGCCTCACCACCCGCACAGGAAAAAATTCTTCCTAATATCCAACCTAAATCTCTCTTCTAATTTAAAACCATTACCCCTTGTCCTATCAGTATGTTTCCTGAGCATATGCACATTAATTATGAGCAACCCGGTCTAGTGGAAGGTGTCCCTACCCATGGCTGAGGGTTTTGGAACAAGANCGCACAGGAAAAAATTTCTTCCTAATATCCAACCTAAATCTCCTCTCTTCTAATTTAAAACCATTACCCCTTGTCCTATCAGTATGTTTCCTGAGCATATGCATATTAATTATGAGCAACCCGGTCTAGTGGAAGGTGTCCCTACCCATGGCTGAGGGTTTTGGAACAAGAGGACCTTTGGTTTAGATCAGAAGGGACCTTATTCTATGATTCCATGTCAGTCATTGCCCTTGAGCTTGGCTGTGCCAATTGATACAGTTAGATAAGAGAAAAAAAAACCAAGCTTTCAGGGTCACAAATTCTTCCTCAAATACTGGAAATCTTTGTTTACTCTGGACCACTTAACCAAGCTATAATTTCTAGGTTTAGTCCTGCATGATTCACCAACGCTGAGGTAGCCCACAAGAAACATAATTTTTAAAGAATTTAAAAAAAAATATAATAATATGTGGGTGGGAAATCCCTGATTGTTGTACGAGATCTTCAACTCTTGGACTCTGCTGTAGGCTACAGTAAAAATCAGCAAGCAACTCTCATTCAGACCACACCAAATTAGCACTGAAAAGATGCAAGCAGAGAGGTCTGGGGAAGTGGAGTTGTACTGATGTTCAAAGGGGTCAGAGTACTTTTCCATATTCTAAGCTTTTAGCCAACACGTTGTAAATCTTACTAAAGCAAGGCACATAAAGAATAAAGCGGGAAAAAAAAAGTAATTCTAAATTTAATTTGGACATCTTATTCCAAAGCGACAGAAATAGACAACCGAGGTACATCAAGGACAGTAGGGCCATGTGAAGCTCATCTGCACGTTTTATATTTTAAGAACGTAATTATATATAGGTTCTGCTCCACTAAGAAATTCTAATTCTATCCAGAAGTGGCTCATATGGGGATTCGTACACCAGTGCCTAAGTAAAGAATGTAACAAAAGAAATGAGACTCTGGGGTCATCACCAATTAAAAAAACAAAAAAAAAAAAAAAAAAAAACAAAAAAAAAAAAAAAAAAAAAAAAAAACCAAACAAACAACAAAAGAAACCACTCCAAACAAAACAGAACCAAGAAACAAACAAAACCACACAGCACCTACCCACCCCCTCCAAAAAAGCCGGTACAAATGAAAAGTTTCCTCGCTAAAGAAATGGAAATAGCACTGTAAAATGAAAGACTCCAGGCAAGCTGTAAATCAGTTGCCGAACTAAAAACCCCAAGTCTGTATTTTGAGATTTAAAGAAAACTTTGCTAATGAAAAGAAAATTATACTTTTGTTAATATTGAAAGTAGAATTGCAGTTTCATAACAAATTATATTAAAAATAAGTGTAGGGGAATAATTAAATAAACAACAGCTGCTGATCATCAACTACCAATACTGGATTTTAACTGAAAAACCATGATGCCTCCAAGTAAGTTAGTCTGCAGAAATTTTTACTCTATTTATAGACTTGATGATTCCTGGATTGGTCGTTTAGGGGTTTCGATGGGTCACAGACCATACCAAGTAACGCCCCTTCTGTTTGGAAGGGTAAGAGTTAGCAGAGCATGGGCTGACCTTGCAGCTGGCCCCAGTGGCAAAGAATGGTCTTGGCCATGTTAAATTTCTTAGTGCAGACACTCTGTCCAACATCTGTCACTGGGGGGTTCTTGAGTTTTGACGGCATCAAAAGAAGTGTGACCAGCAGGTCATGGGAGGTGGTTCTGCCGCTCTACTTTGTGCTTGTGAGACCCCAGCAGAGTACTATGTCCAGCTCTGCACTCCTCAACACAGGGAGGACATAGAACTGTTGGAACAGATGCAGTGGAGGGCCATGAAGATGATTAGAGGGATGGAGCACCTCTCCTATGAGGACAGGCTAAGAGAGCTGGGGCTATTCAACCTGGAGAAGAGAAAGCTCTGAGGAGAACTTACAGCAGCCTTCCAGTTTCTGAAGGGAGCCGACAGGAGAGCTGAAGAGGGGCTCTTTGTCAGGAAGTGTGGTGACAGGACGATGGGTAACAGTTTTAAATTTGAAGAGGGGAGATTTAGATTAGATACCTGAAAGAAATTTTTTCCTGAGAGGGTGGTGAGGCACTGGAACAGGTTGCCCAGAGAAGTTGTGGGTGCCCCATCCCTGGAGGTGTTTAAGGCCAGGCTGGATGGGGCTTTGAGCAACCTGCTGTAGTGGGAAACCTGCCCATAGCAGGGAGGTTGGAACTCAATGGTCTTTAAGGTCCTTTCCAACTCTAACCATTCTATGACATCAGGAGGAATCCAGTACTGCGCAGTATTCAAAGCGGCCTCATTTACAGAGTGTGCCGAGTGAAGCATTCCTGTGAGATAGGGATGAGCTCAGGATATAAAGCCTGTTTTAAGGAAAGGTAATCAGATTAAGAATGCAGACATTTAATTATGTTGTTGCAACTGGGTTGCACGGTAAAGCAGCTCATTGGCTGTGGCTTCAAATGAACCACCAGGATGTATCTGCCAGTTAACAGTCCAAGGAAGGTTTCTAGGGATCGCAAAGCAGTTGGTATCTGGCAGATCACCTACATGTTGAGATGGGTAATATATCATAGTTGATTTTCAGTGAAGAGGTCAAGTTACAACCTTCCTGGATATCACACACACATTAAAAGTGGTTAGAGTTTTCTAAGTGTCGACAAATTATGGACACTATTTCCTCAAAAGCTTATGTGTTATTATCTGTAATATCTACTCTTGAAAATTTTTAAAAGGTTACAAACACCTCTTTTAACACCATCATACCTCCAAAACCTGATGTCTGATGAAATACAGTGAAGACAAACAAGCATTTCTAATGGAAAAATCCTCCATTCAAATTCAAATTAGACATTTGCCTCAAGTCTTCATAGATGTATTGGAAAGTTCAGTAAAGTGTGGGCAATTAAAGTAGATATATGCTCACATCCAGTGAATTAATTTATTTGTGGCAAAAAGCAACTGGCTGAAAGAAGAGTTTCTTCTTCCCCTGGTAGCAAAAGAAGTTGCTAGAAAACAGATTCTGATTGATTAACAGAAAATCTCAAATATCTTAAACTTCACTGGAAATTCTCACCACTTTTTAAGTCCTCTAAGGGCAAGAGCAAGGGATACGCATTCGTTCTGTCTTTGCTCTCCTGAGATACATCAGTAAAGCTTAAAAGCACAGTCTTCTCCTTGACTTCAGGGTGGCACAAGATATCAATATTTGTACTAATATGCTGTACACTGAAGGAGCTACTGACACAGAATGGAGCGACAAAGTACACTGTGCTGCACTCTAGGATATAAAATACCTGTAAACTGCATTATGAAGACTTCACTCCTTTCTCCACTATAGAGGATCAGTTCTTCTTTTATTCATTTTGAGAGGTTTACTTTTGCTTTAAGATGTATAACAGGGAACTCACTAGAAACAAAAATATTTTATACAAGATTTGATAAACAGGAATACCACCTACTTTTACAGTGTCATCTGTAAAGCTAAGTTCAAGGCCTGTTTCAGCACTTGCCCATCCTCTTTACCCTGAAAAGCCCTCTAAGGAGCATTTCCAGCCTGATCAGACTGCTATGACTAGGTCCAAAGTACAGTCTGTATTTACAGTGCACTCAAGCAGATGTCCTTCTGCTGTCGGGCAGCAGATCACTGTGAGGTTCAGACACCTGTCTTTCACCCTTTCTTCCAGAGACTTGATTCCAACAGGCTTTCCTCCTAAAAGGGTCTAAACAAAGGTCTTTGAATTTCACAAACAAGCTGAGGTTGGGCCTTTTTACCAGGAAAAATGGACAGACAGAACCAGGACACCTGGTTTCTCCAAGCCAGCCCAAGTACAGCATAAACACAGGCACTATACCAAATTGCTTTTGCTATCACTCCTCATTTTTCTTACAGGACAGAGATTCTGCTTGCAGTTTCCTTACCTTGCACTCCTGATGGTAAAAAACCCTCCCACAGTTATATTAAAAAATCCTTTTTTGATATGTATGTCATGTTCAAAATAAGGTTATATTAATAGCATAAATTGTTTCACACTTTCTCAAAAGCACTACCAATTATCCACAGAAAGCAGCTCCAGGCTTGAAGCTATGAATCCATTTCCCAAGCATTTCGACTCATCATCTACATCCAATATTCATAAAAGGAGAGCTCTAAAAAAGATGGCTTGTGCAAGAACATCCAGAAGGTACTATTCCAAATTCAGCACCTGAAGGCTGTCATTGCTCCACAGAAATGTTTTTAATTATAAAATACAAGAAGCACACAAAATAATGGGTTAATGTAGCATAAACACGTCATTTGTCCACCACCAGATTACTTGAACCGAACAACGAATTGGTGGCTGCTAAGAAGCACCATAAATTAACTGCTGCCAACCTAACAAATTGGTTACATGACAAGACATATTCAGTCTCTTAACTGCAATGTTTAACATATGATAAGAATCAGCCTTTGAACATTCTTTAAAAGTCATCATATGCTGAGAGGTCAGAGTGATTTTAGCATGATGTAGAAGATGTTGATGTCTTGCAGATGGCAGCAGTGATGCCGCTTCCTGCAGGAGAATCAGAAGGTTTTCATTTCAGAGAACAGCAGGGGTGAATTAGGACTCAGAATAAAGAGACCAGATTCTGCCAAAAAATCATGGTCTAGGCAAATGCATGTGCTTACTTATAGGAAATACATAATAAAAAAACAGTTTCAGACAAATTTCATGTAAAGTTCTACTTTGATGCGTATCCAAATTATAGGAAAGCTACTCAAATCCTATACTGCTGGGGATGTATATTTTGTACTTACTAGAATCTTACTTCAGACTAAAATGTTGTGATATGAGCAGAGGGGTGCCCCTGCAGCTGCATATTTTAAATTAGCTCTCTGTTACATGCAAGTTTATAGACTCAGGTACCTCCCTGTTCCATTGTGCTGGCCCCAGTTAAAATTTCTGTGTAAAAGTTGCCCTATTATTTCTCCAAGCCATTTTTTTTCCCAAAGGAAAGGAGTTCTGCGAAGCTTGAGGTTATCTGAATAACTTAAAGATGTTAAAAAAAAAAATAAATTGGTACTTTTTCCCCAAAGCCACCAACTTCTGAACTACATTTATCTTGGAGCAGCATTGCTAAGACTCAGCATGAAGCAAACATTCTAGATTTTTTTTTTTCCTGTCCTCACTAAAAATCCATGCCTTGGAGTATTTTTTACACAGATCTGGTCATCCATATTCTTATTACTCGCAAATCTTTCTACCACTGAATTCTCCCACCAGATCTCAGAATTTGTACATCATCCTGAGCCTGCTACCGGGTAGAATTATATCTACATGGACCAAGGAAATAGGATTCCACTTTCTTGATGATAAGCACTGCGTCTAAGGACCTGTTGGATCAGAACCCAAACATTTACACAATGTTGCTGATCTCAGCCTTTTTTTCGAGAAACAGATTTTTTTTTTTTTTTTTTTTTTTTTTAATGGGCCTGGGGACGAAAA